>JAJIBD010032167.1:0-27712 GCA_021461705.1 Cryptotis parvus
GATGCAAATAAAAACAACAACTGAGATATCATTTTACACCACAGAGACTGGCACATATTCAAAAGAGCAAGAACAGCAAGTGCTGGCGTGGATGTGGAGAAAAGGGGACACTCATTCATTGTTGGTGGGAATGTCGACTGGTATAGACTTTTTTGGAAAACAATATGGACATTCATCCAAAGACTAGAAAATTGAGCTCCCATTTTACCCAGCCATACCACTCCTGGGAATATAAATTTTCCCAGGGAAGCCAAAAAATATGCAGCAGAAACACCATCCCTACTTTTATGTTCATAGCAACATTATTCACAATAGCCAGAATCTGGAAACAACCAGAGTGTCCGAGAATCCATGACTGGATAAAGAAGCTTTGGTACATCTACACAATGGAATACTATGCAGCTGTTAGGGAAAATGAAGTTATGAAATTTGCCTATAAATGGATGGACATGGAGAGGATCATGTTGAGTGAAATTAGCCACAAGGAGAGAGACATATATAGAATGACGGCATTTATTTGCATGGCATAAAAATATATATGTACATATTATGATACCAATATCCAAGGTCAGGTGAAGCATGGAATAGGAGGTCTTATCAAAGGTGGAAATTACCACAAACGTGTGGGAATCAGAGGCTAGGTAAGACAGAGAATAGAACAGTGTGCCAATAATTGTCAAAATTGCTAATACCAACCTAGAACTAAGCATTAAATACAGGCAAAAGATACACATGACATCATTTTAATGTATGTATTATAATCCACAATGTGGAAGGGAAGGAAAAGAGAAAGAGAGAGAGAGAAATAGAAAGAAATAAAGAACCTGCCATAGAGGCAGGCTAGGGGAGGGGGAGGGAATCAGGGTCATTGGTGGTGGGAAATGGGCACTGGTGGAGGGATGGGTGTTGGAACACTGTATGACTGAAACCCAAATATGGACATCCTATGAACATCTTTGTAATTGTGTATCTCACGGTGGTATAAATAGAGGCAAAAGGATACACATGCCAACCTCTTAATGTATGTTCTGTAATCCATAGTCTGGAAGGGAAGGAAAAGAGAAAGAGGGAGAAAGGGAAAGAAATAAAGAACCTGCCATGGTAGGGGGCTGGGGAAGGGGAGGGAACCAGGGACGTTGGTGGAGGGGACTGGTGCTAGAACACTGTATGACCAAAAACCCAAATATAAACTTTTTAATTGTATATCTTTTTATTTGTATATCTCACGGTGGTATAATAAAATACTTAAAAATATTTTTAAAAAGGACACACTAATTGTACATGGTGCTTGCCCTTTGCATGCAGCCAACCCAGGTTCTCTCCCTGGCACCACAGATGATCCCTGGGCAGCACCAGGAGTGAATCCTGAGCGCAGAGCTAGAAGAAAGTCCCAAGGACTTCCTAATATGACCAAAAATGGAGAGAAATAAAGAAATGAAAAAGATAAGAAAATGGCACACTGTTGATCCAAATTATCTGCCAATTCCAGATTTCTGAATTCACTTACTAAAATTTGCTGTCTTGGAATCACTCCTGAAAGGGTTTCTATGGTCTCTCACAGATGTCTGCAGAGCAGATAAAAAGAAATCTGGTTACCTGACTGGCACTATTTCAGCTAAGAGGACCAGGTAACATCTTGCTTCTTCACTTGGAACCTGTAGGCTTCAAGAGTAGGACTTGAAAAGTATAAAAATTAAGAATTGTCATCTTCTTATCTAAATGTGCTTCCCATACTTGTCCCCCGCCACTCTTCAAAACAGGATTACAAGCCCAAGAGAGCCCAATGTAGCAAGCACAGATTTTGTATGTTGGAAACCTGGATTTGAGCCCAGACCTGTATGTTCCCCCAAGCACAGAGACTTGGGGAGTAGCCTTGGAGCACTGCTGGGTATGGCCCCAACCAAACACAAATACCAAAAAAAGGTAAAAACTGTAAAAAGACCAGAATCACAAACTGTGAACCAGAAGCAACAGGAGCACCCCCCAAACAGACCAATAGACACAGATCTTAGACATGTGCCCAGTTTGTTTGTTCAGTAGGGCCCCATAGGAAAGCCTCACTCAGGCTTTGGTTAGCTCATTATTCTTACATGGCCTTTCACCATGACGGGGATGTGCTCAGAGCACAGCCAGAGTTCCCAGGACTACTGGGGCTGGAAAAGGTTCAGAGCGTCTAGTGATTAAATGCTCCCTCTAGGTCTGGTAGCTGCAAAACCCAATCACTTGTCTACATGCCTCCCTATGGAAAGCTGCTAGTCATCGAGCTCCCCACTGATCTGGCTTCTTTCCTAGAAGAAGGGGTTTTTAATCAAATCAAACCAGTTGCTTAAACATTCCAGCAAAGTTGAGTGAGCAGTGATTCCCCTGACTCGGCACATGTGCCAAAAAAATCTCTCATCACCTATGCCTTGAATTTCTCAATGGTGGGCTGAGGAAAGGAAGAGCTGATAGGAAAAACTTATTTCAATGAACAAAGGATTCCTCTGCCATGTTTCCCATAACAGTCTCCACACATTTGCTCGCCTGCACGAGTACACACACACACACACACACACACACACACACACACACTCACACACACACACCAAAGAAAAGGAGAGAAATGGAAGAGGTAAGACTCTTGCAGCATTGGTTCACTCAAGAGATAAAGCTTTGTAGAGGCACCTCAATTCTTCTGGCTCCCCAGAATTCTCGCTTCTCTGGGGTCTGGAATCAAAAGACTTTGTTGTTGTTTCCTGAACCCAGTGCACATAGTGGCTATAACTGTGTGCTTACAACTAAAACATATTCACATTCCCCTTTCTTGTTTTTTATATTGATTATGTCAAAGAAGCATTTTCTTTGTTTTTGTTTTATAGGTACCAAAGGTTACCTTCAGCTTCATCTCAAGGAAATATTTACTTGCCTTACCAAAAAATGCATTGGATAGAGCTAGTGAGATCATAGGGGAAATGATTGTTTTAAATGTAGTGGTAAAATACCAGGTACTACGAGACTTGTTATGTTTTTAGGGACTTAAAATGTTTGTCTTTTGAGACCATTAACAAATAGACAGCATTACCAAATATTTGGGCAACTTGGTAAAGGTCTATTGGATTAATGCTTCTGAGTGGGTGGCCATGTTCCCAGGGGATCACTGGTGAAAAAAATCACACAAAGGGAGACCATGACGAGACCTGGGTCAACCAGTAGGACAGGGTGAGAGGATGGAAAGGAAACAGGGTTAGATAGGGGCTGCTATGGAAGATGGAGAGAAAAACTTGTACCCAAGTACTTGTTTCACTCAGAAGACTGTTGAAATTCAGGCAAAATAGTCAGACCTCTAAGAAAGCCAATCAGAAGTGAGCCCAACTCTTAATCACAATGTGGTCTTGTCAGAGCTTCTTAAGCTTTTCCCACTTGAGATCTCTTTCGGTATAAAGAAACGTGACTTGCCTAGAGTTGCCAGAAACACCTCGACTTCATAATGTGGTTAACTTCAAAGGATTATTTGGCTGTTGCCAGTTCAGAAATTTTACTGTCTCCAATTTTTTTTATGACACCCTCTCCCCCCAATTATTCTATCGTCATTTAAGAAGCGAAGGTCTAGTTAAAGGATTTTACAGTCTGGGCAGGGGTCCATGCCTGGCATAGTCAAGGCCCTGACATAAATTCCTGGCACTGCGCAGTCCCAGAGAGTCTTGTCAGATGTAGCCCTGCTGGACCCTGAGCACAGGCAGGCTGGGCACCACTAAGTTCTCTGAAACTACAAGAGCCACCAGCCTCTGCAACAGTGGCAACTCAGGATGAGTTCTGCAGAGTGAGGGCCTCTCTTCCTCTGCACTATATTATATAAGGGTGGGCCATATGTATAGTCTTTCCAATAGTAGGAACATCTCTTTTGTCCTCTTTGGGTTGCACCTCAGCCCCATTACCTGATGTATCATGGGAGAGATGGGGAGAATTTGCAGCAGGCTCTGGTGACCTGGTGATAGGTGTGGTGTGTTTCTCATCTATAATAAAAACCTGGCACCACTAAACAGGTCTGTAGGTGTGCAGACCTGTTTAGTGGCTCCAGGGGAGGGCACCTAGTCCCCCCATCCAGTTGCAAAGAATACTTGGTTTTAGGGATCTTAGATTCTCTGAGGGGAGAGGGATGGACACTAGGCAGTGTTGAGGAAGGCACCTGTGGGACTTCACTGAGGCTTTTTGTTTTATGGCCACACCCTTTTGTGCTCAGGGATTTCTCCTCTTGTTCTGTGCTCAGGGGTCACACTCGGGGGAGATCTAGGGGGCATATGTGGTGCTAGAGATGAACTCGTGTTGACTACATACAAGGCAAGTGCTTTAACCACTGTGCCATCTCTGTGACACTGGATTTTGCTGTTTTCTCCTACACTCACTTGATGTTAACCAATACCTTCCATCTAATAAAGTCTTAGGAAGCACAACCTATGTTGCCTCATGCAATATATTCTGAGTGGCCTATCAGCTCCTGCATCAGGCTTCCTTAGGAGCCTCTAGAAGCAGACTATCTTACTGAAGTAGAAGAGAACATTAAGGTAATCTAACTTGTGACTTGTGGCTGACCTTGGTTCCATCTCTGGCACCCCAAGCATCCCCAGGAATGATTCCTGAAAACAGCATTGGGGGACCATGGAGATAGCTGAAGTGCATACTTCACATGCAGGTGCCCTGGGTTCAATCGCCAGCACTATATGGTCTTTCAAGCACAGAACCAGGAGCAGCCTCTGAGCACCAACAGGGATGAGTCCCAACTGAAATAAGTAAATGGGAGTCAGAGAGGTAATACAGCAGGCAGGTCATCTGTCTTGCAAGGCATTTACATTGCATGCTGCTGACACTGGTTTGAGTCCCGGCACCAGATATTGTCCCTGGGGCTACTAGTAACCACTAGGGGCTACTTACTCCTGGGCAGAGTCAGCAATTGCCTCTGAACACTGCTGGATGTGGCCCCTCCAAACAAACAGAATAATCCATTTTACCTTGACCCTACACAGGCCAGTTTCCTCCTGGTCAGTTATTTTTTGGAAAGAACCAGGATGACGAAGCGAATTTCATACACCCCAAATGCATGCAGAGATACTTAGAATTTCCTGGAAAAAGGAATACATCTTAGAGGAAAGGATTCTATAGAGAAGTGTGGGAGGAGGCATCCTGAGACAAGAATCCACTTGTCAACAAATACCCAGGGGAAAGAACTGATGTGGCATATTCTGGGCACCCAACAGGAAAACTATGAAAGAGGAATGTCCATTTAGGAGAAAATCGGAGGAACAGCTTGGGAAAGTCAGGCTCAGGTCACAACGCAGGGGAGACTATAGTGGCTTCCTACAGGCAGAGGGAAATATTTGAAGCTTTCTGTGCAAGGTAAATGGTGGATACTGTTTTTAGGAAAGAAGAATCTGACAGCAGTGTCTAGGCTGTCTTGGACAGTGAGGCACCTCTATGTCCCAACTGAGTCCCAGAAAGTATGACTTGGCCTTCGATTAAGATTTAGAAAATCTGCCTGCCTGCCTGCCTGCTTGCCTGCTTGCCTGCCTGCCTGCCTGCCTGCCTCCCTCCCTCCCTCCTCCCTCCTTCCTGCCTCCCTCCCTGCCTCCCTCCCTGCCTCCCTCCCTGCCCCCTCCCTGCCCCTCTCCCTCCCTCCCTCCCTCTTTTCCTCCTCCCCCCTCCCCCCCCCCCCCCCCCCCTTCCTTCCCTCCCTCCCTCCTTCCTTCCTTCCTTCCTTCCTTCCTTCCTTCCTTCCTTCCTTCCTTCCTTCCTTCCTTCCTTCCTTCCTTCCTTCCTTCCTTCCTTCCTTCCTTCCTTCCTTCCTTCCTTCCTTCTTTTTTTTCTTTCTCCTTTTTGTCTTCTTTCTCTTTCTCTTTTTTCCTTTCATTTCTTTCTCTCTCTCTTCCGTTGTTTCCTTTTTGCTAAAGGGTTATTCCTGAGCTCTGTGCTTAAAAGACCATATAGTACTAGGGATTGAACCCAGGGCTCCTGCATGCAAAGCATCCACTTCAGCTATCTCCACAGTCCCCCAATGCCATTTTATTTAGCAAATAGAATTCTTTGCTGTTTTCTGTCGACTGTTTTGCATTGTAAAGCAGAAAGTAGAATACTGCTATATCTTTTTCTATAAAAAATAGATAAATTTATTGAAAAGCAGAAGAGAAAGAACCTTCCCAGCCTGGTAAGAATTTAGTATAGGACTAAGATGAATTGTATATTCTTATCTATAAAACCAAGTTCATGCTCTTACAGTCTTCATTGAAGTGTCTTTCCCCTAAACATGTTCATGCCCTGTATTCTAGTGGTAGTTGTGGAACCCACCGGGGCCCATAGCAGTCTCCTGTGTGCAGCAGGGCCAGCCAACATCTAGACATTGCTGAGAAACAGGGCCCAAACTGGCAGCTCATTCCTGACCTTGACTTCGACAATACATTAGCCTACATAAATGAGCTAGACAGTCACTGCACTCTGGCTGGGAGGATAAAGGCTCTATGTATTGTGAAGAAAGATTCTGTTCTGCCTAGCACCAAGGCATAAGAAAGTCTCTTAAATTGAATTCTGAGAAGCTGCCAGCTCTGATTTAAAAGGGTCCCTTGATGACAATTTTGAATGGCTGCTTTTTGATCCTCCATTAACTCTTAATGTAATAGGGAAAAGCACTTTGGGTTGGGAGGCAGACTCTTCATTAGCAAATGAAGGCTTTCTTCTGACAATTCCTGGGCCGCTTAAGCTCTAGAATTCTAAGCATCTGAATTATTTTGTGTTTATGATGGCTAGAGCTAAATGACTTCTTAAAAGTATCTTCCAGAAATGGGACTGCTGGATTTCCTATCATGGTGTCTGCAAGAGGATGCATTTCATTGCTTTGAAATTGTGCTCCCAGTTTCCCTGTGTTTAAAGTTTTTTGCTTGTTAGCTTGTTTAATGAGTTCATTGGTATCTGACAAGATTTTTTTTGTCATTGCGTGCCAAACTTATCATAAGTCAGTTTATGATAAGAGGGAACCTGTTGGAAGATTCTTAGAAATCTTACAGGATCATCTCTGTAATCCAAAACCCAGACTGGCAAAGAGTATGTACATGAAGAGTCTGACAGTGTCTGATGGCGTTTACCACATTTCAGATTCCTACTCTTTTTCTTTGCTTACTCTGTATCTGGGCCACCAAGATAAGAAGTCCCATGGGAGTCTCAGAGAGTAAAACCTCCAGCCCAATCACAGGGCCCCAACTGGGTTCCACCCTCCACCCTTGATAAAGCCCATAATCCCCATCTGTGCTCTTCCTTCTCATCAAACCCAGAGGAATATGTCCCTTCCTGGGAACCCCTGTCTTGTTGTAAACTCTAGATGCAATATATTCCTATGACTGCATCAATGAGTGTATGTGCTACCGCTCTTGACAAATTAATACACTTTGGGGAGATAATCAACCTCAAACCTGGAAGACTGATCAAAGCAGAGAATAACTCATTGGACTAGGAGGTGCAGCTAGGTCAGAGGCCAGGCAAAGTCAGAGCAATAACTCTGCTCCAATCTAACCCAAGGTCATAATGATTTACTCAAGTTTCTTCCTTCCTTCCTTCCTTCCTTCCTTCCCTTCCTTCCTTCCCTCCTTCCTTCCTTCCTTCCTTCCTTCCTTCCTTCCTTCCCTCCCTCCCTCCTCCTTCCTTCCTTCCTCCTTCCTTCCTTCCTTCCCTTCCTTCCTTCCTTCCTTCCTTCCTCCTTCCTTCCTTCCTTCCTTCCTCCCCCCCCTCCTCCCCCTTCTTCCTCCCCCCCTCCCCCCCCCCCCCCCCCCCCCCCTCCCCCCCCCCCCCCCCCCCCCTTCCTTCTCCCCCTCCCCCCTTCCTCCCCTCCCCCCCCTCCTTCCCCCCCCTCCCCCCTCCCCCCCCTCCCCTCCTTCCTCCTTCCCCCCCCCCCCCCCCCCCCCCCCCCCCCCCCCCCCCCTCCCTCCCTCCCCCTCCCTCCTTCCCTTCCTTCCCTTCCTTCCTTCCTTCCTTCCTTCCTTCCTTCCTTCCTTCCTTCCTTCCTTCCTTCCTTCCTTCCTTCCTTCCTTCCTTCCTTCCTTCCTTCCTTCCTTCCTTCCTTCCTTCCTTCCTTCCTTCCTTCCTTCCTTCCTTCCTTCCTTCCTTCCTTCCTTCCACTTTTTGGAATAAGCTCTGTGTGCTTGAAAGCTACACCGAGTTCATTGCTCTAGGAGGCCAATCATGGCTTAGTGCTAAGGGGACCATATGGTACCAGGATCAAACCTTGGAGCTTCTTCATGCAAAGCCTACAGCAGCCCAATTAGTTATCTTCCTGGTTCCAAGAATTTTGTAATCTTAGTTCTCATATTTAGACCTCTGACCAGTTTTGAGTTAGTTTGTATCTGGTATAATTTATAAGTATATACCAGGTACATAGCTGACCGTCACCATTTATTTAAAAAGAATATTCATTCTGGAGCTAGAGGGATGGTATAGCATATGCTGTATGGGATGCTGTAAAGGAATACTGCCTTACTCATGGCTGACCTGGATTCAATCTCTGGCACACCATATGGTTCCCCAAACATCTCCAAGAGTGATTCTTGAGCGCAGAGCTAGGAGTAAGCCCTGATCATCTCTGGTGTACCCCTCCCACCTGCAAAACAAAAACAAAGCAAGAAAGGACTATTTCCCCAACCCCCATTTGATGGTTTTGGATTACTTGTCAAAACTCAAAGACCTTTATATTCTCTGTATATTTATGGCTCTTAGATACTCCTTTTTCTCCTTCTCCTCCTGTTCTTCCACGTCCTCCTCCTCCTTTTCCTTCCCTGGGTGAACCTGAAGAATTTTCTTTTTCCTTTTTTTCTGTTTGGGTGCCACATCTGGCAGTGCTCAGGGTTCATTCGGATGGGTTCAGGGGAGACAAGGTCTCTTGCAAGGCAAGTGCCCTCTCTCTTTTGCTTATCTCTTTAGCTCTAAACTTTTCATTTTTAATGAATAAAGAAGAAATCTGTGGTATGGGAAGATGAATCATATGAAACTTCACCCCTTTCTCTATTGTCAGAATACAGGTACTAACGGTACTAAGATTCTCAACAATCTGATCTAGGATACTAATGAAAATGGCATAAACTTGTTCCTATCTGAAATAATCTACTATATTTAGAATAAGTTCACATTGCTGAAAAGGGCATTGAATTTTAAAATATTTAAAAGAAATTCCCACTTTAAAATTGAATATCACATTTCAGTCAAGATCTCATGAAAAAACTGTTTTAACTTCTTGATTTTCTTCTGATATTTAGCCATAATGATACATATTTTATGTTTTAATCATATCATATATATCTTTTCTTCTGCTTTTAAAGCATTATTACAATCAGTGATTTTTTAATAGTTTTCATGCTTTAAAAAACTGGAAAATGTTCTTTGAAGTTACATGCTACAACTAACAAATCTTTCATATCCTTTCCCATCATTTTTGTTGTTAAAATTAATGAAAACTTTGCACATATGATTTGTTTCTTTAATTTTTGAACTGCTTTCTTCAGATAAATGTCTATCATCATAATTACTTATTCAAATGTTAATATTTTTTGCTTACTGCAGAAAACTCTAAAATTCTAGGTTTAATCAATTTAAATTGTCAATAACAGTGTGAGAATATGTCCATTTCTAAGTTGCCTTGCCCAATTTGAATTTAGAAATTTTAATATCGTTTACATATTTTAATGATAATATATTAGCTAGACTTAGGGCTTACTCTTGACTTTGTGTTTGAGTCACTCTTGGTGATACTTGGGGAATATAACTGGCACCAGGGATTGAACCAGGGTTGGCCTACACAGGCAAGTGACTTGACTATCTCTCTGGCCCCTTAACTTATACTTTCATACTTTTAACTTATTAGCAGTTTAGAAGTCTTTCAAAGTTGAGTATTGCTACAAATGATAAATTTAAGAGAGCAGGGAGATAATATAAGGATAGGGCACCTGTCTTGCATATGCTCAACCCATATTTGGTCCCTGGCACTACTGGCCGCAGCCCTGGAGATGCCTGGCCAGAATTAGAACAGCACCACATCAATGGGCCCAAGCACTGAACTACCCTCCTGGTTGGCCTAGCATCTCTGGTAGTGTTCCTGGGGTCACCTAAGCACTGCTTGGGAAGCCCCCCAAAACTAAAAACGAATTTATAAACTTGCAGATGAAACTCAGTGTAGTGTATGACTCACATGCATGAGGACCTGGGTTCCATCACTGTAACTAAAACAAACAGACCAAAACAACAACTTATTAACCTATTCTGCCCTTCGTTTCAGAGCTGTTGACTCTAAGTATTTTTAAGTACAAATCATTGACATTTTTTAATTTACTAAGGCCAGTGTTTCCTTGATATTGTGAACACATTTACATATAATACATATCTATCAATATCCCCTTTATTCTCTTTGGGGAAGTGTCATTCTTCCCAGGGCCACAAAACCTATTAAAGGCCTCAAGTCATACTCTGGGAAAAAAACTTTCTGTCTTCTAGAAAGCCCAGTGTATGAATGCCAGGTGCCAGGTGGGTGTTTTCCCCAGTTATGGGCAAGCGCCCTTTTCTGATGTAAGCACAGCAATTTTGCTCTACTAGAAAGCTGAGAGGCTCCTGAAGGGAGAAATGACTTTGGAAGCAGCATTTTTACTTCTGGAGGCAAATGACCTTATAGGAGCTCTTTATGAGTGTCTTTTCCCATAACAGAGCTAATATTTCTCAGGCAGTGCCTTGGGAAATAGCATAAAGATTTTAAATTGATTATTTGGCTTCCTGGTCATCTCAAGCTACACAAGAGTCAAAGAGATGTGAACCTTAGCCCATTCATTGCAAACTCCTACCATCCTCTGTAGTGTTCTCAAGGGTCACTTTTAAGTACTACCCTATATTGCTGTTTTTCCAACCCTGAAGTTTTTGGACTGCCTCCATAGAACCACTCAACATTTCTCGTGGTAGAGGAGTTCCCAGGCTTGCCATCACATGCCTCTATCAGAAGCCAAGTTCTAGTTACAGTTCCAGTACCCTAAGCCCAACTGTTCCCAGGATGCTGTGAGCCAATCTTAACTCCTAAAGGTATGCAAGAAGATGGAGAGGAGCTCCAGGTAATCTGGTTATTTTGGTCTTTTAAAATCTTGCATGCCTAAGAGAGTAGTCAATCAAAATGAAAACTGGAAATATAGCACAGAGTATAGGGGCTCTTGCCGTGCATGTGCCTTGCACTGTGATTCAGTCCCTGGCAACCCAAGACCCAAGTCTCCTGAGTCTTGCCAGGAGTGATTCCTAAGAGCAGAGCCAGGAGTAAGACCTAATAACTGCCTGGTGTGGCCCAAGAACAAACAAATCTTCCAAAACAAAACAAACAAAAATATAAATGTGTTGAGGAAGAAGGTAGTAAGATATAAAAGGGATCCAAGGGGGAGAGAATCGGGAACATTGGTGGTGGGAAATGGGGACTGGTGGGAGGATGGGTGCTGGAACAATGTATGACCAAAACCCAAGTATGAACATCTTATGAACATCTTTGTAATTGTGTATCTCACTGTGGTATAATAAAATATTTAAAAAATAAAAGGGATCCCGGCCAGGTAACTGTCTTTGATCCCTCATCTGTGCCCCTGGCAGAGGCAAGAAAACAGCAGTGCTCATCCACGTGGAACATGAACAAAAACTAGAAAAGCCAAAGTGACAAAGAGCCATACAAAGCTGACCACGGCACTCAAGCAACAGACTACAGAGTAGTACATCCCAGCAAGGGGACACAGGTGAGGGGGTCCCAGCCATGGACTTGGGGGCTGTACACTTGATTGAGTACTGTGTGGGAAGGACCTGGTCTTTGTACACTAGAGGGGAGGGACAGAATGAGTGACATCATACACTGATAGAGAGAGAGGCCTGGAGATGTAGCTATATTGTAGCATGTAGAGCACTTGCCTTTCACGTGGCTGATCCAGGTTCAATCACTGGCACCCCATGGGGCCCCCTGATCACTGCCAAGAATAATTTCTGAGTATATAGCCAAGTAAGTCCTGAGTCTGGTGTATCCACAGATCACCTAATGTGGGCTCCTGATTAATTTTGTATGTCAAAATACACTTTTATGTTAAGTGTATTTTGACATACAAACATAAAAAGAGAAATTCATGGGTTCCAAATGATAGAAGAAGTGGTTTTAGGGACCTGAAACCCTCCACTTAAATAATAAAATAAAAGTTCATGGGGCCCAAGTGATAAAAGAGCAGGTAGGTGCTTGCCCTGCAGGCAGCCAACCTGGGTATGATACCTGGCACCGCATGCGATCCCCAAGTCCTCTAAGAGTGATCCCTGATTACCACCTAGGAATACCACCGGTGTGACCTCCAAACAAAAAACACAACAACTTCATAAACATATGGAATTTTGTATGCAGATCTTTGACATACAAAATTAATCAAGAGCCCACTTACCTTGAATGACACCGGTTTTGTGTTAACAGTAATACTGTGGAAATTGCACATAATTTGCTATTGCTCAATTATCATGATTATGACTCATAAAACCAAAAATCGTACCTTCAAAACAATGTTATGTCAGCCTAACTTTAAATCCTATCTATCGGCCACCACGAAGACTCAGCTTTCTCATCGGAAATAAGGACAGAACCCACTGATGCCAATAGGTGATTAAGCTCATCCCTGAGAACTTTATGTTGATGTAGGTAACCTGGAGCTGTATAAATATCTATATATAAGTTATGTTTCACATATACACCAATTACATGTTTAATGTTGACAACCTTTATGTAATAGATCTATATCACGATTAATGATCTCATGTTCTGTAACACTGCTGTGCTCTTTTCCCTTCTGGTGGCAGGAGCTGTTTTCCAAAGAGGGTCTAATCACCAAGAGAGCCCTTGTCCCTTGCCCCTTGGTCTCACCTTATTCACTTGTCCCTTGCCTCATTGGTCTCACCCTACTGAGTTCCCCTGAGAGTTGTCAATGCTGGATTTCCAGTTCTCTAGGAGCTGCAAGAAGAGCACAGATATTACTTCACACAGGGCACATTCTGAACGCTATGGCAGAAGGTTGCCAAATTGCCATCCAATGAGAGGCAACAGCCAAATGCTTCGCAGTAGGGTTCATAGAAAACTCTTGGAGCAGGAGTCCACAGCAAATGGAGTCAGGAAATGCTCGGAGTAATTGCAAACACATTGCATTTGTGTCTAGTAATTCCCAGATCTCTATGTAAGTGAGGAAAATATATGTATATGGTTCCAAGAAGACCCATTTTTATCTATAGTTTCTCTAAGTCTCTATATTCTCTGTTTCCCTTTCTCTGCTCTCACACAAGCCTCACTAAAATTTTTTCCATTGAGATTTTCTCTCCAGAGACCTGGGGAGAGAATTGGAAATGATCCCACCCAGTAAAGAGCCTGAAACTCCAGCTGCGAAACTTGTGCAGGCAAGGTCTTAGGGAACTCTGGGAAGCCTGTGGGCAGAAACAAATCACCAAAGCTATCGCTCAGCACACTGTGATTTAGCAAGAGATACTCTGACCATCTGGCCTTTGACTTTATATGAGCATTTCAGGCCTTCACCATCGTCCACATCTCACAAGCCCACGTTGCTTGAGCTGGTAAAGGACTCCTGCCAGGCCAAGTCCTTGATGTCCTCAGTCAGTGGGCTTGTTCTACTCTGAGATCTATTGTTGATCTTCCCAGCAGTCACCAAACTAGCTGCCTTGCTTAGAAATACAATTTTTACTCCCGTACAATTATTGCCATAGGCTGCTTTCATGTGAGAGCAGTAGAGTGGAGTACCATAAGAGCAACAAAGCCTGAACCGTTTCCTTGCTAGTCCTGTATGGAAAGAGTTTGCTTTCTGTGCCGTTTTCAGAGTCACCAGTTTGCTAATGCCTGTAGAGATGAAGCTTTTGCAGGCTCTGCCCTTTTCTAGGTTTCTCTAGGTTTATTCCTATGTCTAGCACCACCTTCTCCTTCCAGGGTGCCCCAGGCATCCAGTGGCCAAGGAAGATTTTCAGGACAGCTGAAGCTGTGCCATTGAGAGGGAATTATTTCATGCTCTCAAAATCTACCCACAGACCAACACAAAACAGTAACTCAATTCTGTTGACTGGATTTATGCAACTAGACATGCACTGTTGATTCTGGCTGCCATTACGAGCATGCAAGTAAATTGCTAATGGTATGGGAATGGTTTGCTGAGAAATTTAATGGAAAATGTACTAGAGTTTTTCTATTGCATAACCTGCTGTCAAGTAAAATTAACTGTCAGGCCTATCTCACACACCATCAAAGGGAGTTCACCCAAGTGTCAAAGGAATCACATTCTAATTTTTGTTTTAATTGTCACAACCTCTCAAGGAGCTACTCCAGATTTCAATAATGGAAAACCCTGGGGCCATTGTCGAAATGCAATGTGTTCTGTCTTAACTGGTGCCAAAGGCAAGCTTTCCTTTAGGTTTCTCCAGAACAGCTCTCTTTCTGAGATCCTAGGAGACACCAACTGCCTTAAGTGCTGCCTTCATGCTCTGCAAAGGAGTCTCCTGTTCAGGATTGGATTGTCAGAAATACAGCTGAAAGGGAAAAATTGATTTTAGGAGATATTCTTCATGGAAATGTCGAAGGATGGATTTCTTAGGGTAAAAAAACTGTGTGTTTGGGGGGTGTGAGCATAATTTACTGCAGTGCCAAATGATGGATGAGAAAAATTGTTCTTAACTAAATCATGCTTCATACTACGCATGCAGTTGCAGAAGTGAGTTCATCTTTATTTTAAGACCTATTATATGGGCCTAGGGAGTGGCTCAGTGGCAGAGCACCTGCCTTTCAAGCACAAGGCCAGAATTTGATTTGGTTTTGTTGTTACGCCCAGCTGTGCTCAGGCCTTAATCCTGGCTCTTCACTGGAGAAGGTTCACTCCTAGCAGGCTCAAGGGAGTCACATGGGTTGCTGGGCATTGAACCCAGTCAGCCATGTGCAAAGCAAACACTCTACCTGCTGTACTAGCCTCTGGCCCATGAGGTCAGAGTTTAATGCTCAGCACCACCCCAAATGCTGAGTATAATTCTGACAATACTGCTGTTTGGAGTCTCCAGAGTTATAACAATATTCAGTCTCTAGCCCATGGTGATCAGGTGTGTGTGAATTCCATAACCAAGTATCCTGGACAATCAAAAGGGGCCAAAGCAACAGGGGTGGGATAGAAAAGAAATGAAATCTATTTCAAAAATGGTGTAGACAGGACCACAGGTACTATAGAAAATGGTCTTGAAATAAGATCTTAAAATCTTAGATGAGCTGTGATTGACTTGTGATCCAGTCCTTGATTGTACCTGGGAATTATATGTTATATTAAAGAACTGAAATTCCCACTCTAAAGGAACCATACACTATAATATGAAGTACTATCTAGTTCTAGCAAGGAAGTGAGTGCTCTCCCTCCAGTTTAAAGTGATTCTAGTAGGTCAGTGTGGTGTTAGCAACTACATAGAGTTTAACTGGGGTGAAGAGATTTTTAGGGGTAGGAAGTTGCATGCAACTTCCCTGGGTACAATCTCCAGCACCCCATGTGGTCCCCTGAGCCTGCCATGACTGATCCCTTAGCACAAAGCCAGGAGTAAGCCATGAACACTGCCAATTGTGACCACAAATCCAAAATCCAACAAACAAAATAACTAGGACATGACTAGCTATAACTTTTTGATTCCCTTCTCTTGTTCTTTTTTTTTTCAGTCATTTAAGACATAATGGAGGCTAAAAATTAGAAGAATGGGCAGTTCATCTAGTTCAGTGCTTTCATTTTATGGTGAAGGAAGCAAGATTGATAGGTGAAGTAACTTGTCAGAGAATCTGAGTCAACCTAAGGCTAAGACATAGTTCCACATGACCTGGCTTCTAATTGGCATCATCTGTGTGCCAAGAAATGGATAGGAGAGCATAAGAAGATGAAAACTACATATGTTGGAACTAACGATGTGAGGCAATAAGCAAAAAGGTGATTGTCCAGGACTTAGATTAAGTCACTAACAGTAACTCTGAGTTGTCTTGAGGATTAATGACAGTTGGGAAAATGTGGGTTTCAGTGATCCAGGCTGATCAGATTATAATGACTTAGTGCTCCAATGTGTGCTTTAAGACTAGCTGGTACTGAGGAAGCAGGTACCATCCCTGAAATGAAAGGCATTCCAAGAGAAAGCATGGCCATGGGCAATGTAGGCTAATGGAACATTTTTATGCACTGATTTTAAGCTCAAGGGATTTGGAGCCCTTCAAAAGTGGAAAGTAACGCAGCATAACATGCTGGGTTGTATTTCTTACTATACATGGCATCAGAGGCACCACCGCCTTTCATTCCCACTCATACTTTTATTTTTATTAGTCATAATTTTATTTGAAAACTTCCAAACTGTCGACATTCCTATTAGATACAGGAAAGAAGCACCACTAATGGTGTCCTTCTCTGACTTCTTGCATCTGGCCCCAAATCCCTCGCCATTCTCTAACACCTCAGACAGTCTGCACCCTAGATCGCAATGTGCCACATCTAAGCTGCTGAACCCAGTCCCTGCTGCAAGAGGACTGGGGCACACTAGGAGAGACATGTGGTTTGGGGGGTGATTTTTTAATCCACTATTAGATAACACTTTGGCACCAACAAACCTATGTTTAATCAGCAGTGTTAACTTTTTTCCCTTGCTGCAGAACTTTCTCTGTGTATTTATAACAAAAATGCAGAAAATGGCAGAATTAAATGCCCTTTTTAAAGTAATGTGTAAATCATGGCCATAAAACTTGACAGACTGAAAGGTCAGAAATGTGCCATGACTATTACAAAGCTATGCAGGTGATCTCCCCTCCCCATGCCAATAAAGTTCCTTTAGTTAATGCGCTTTTGAGTTTCAATGATTTAACATTTCAGAGTGTACAGAAGCAAGACTTTCCTTGTTTTGGCCTCATTCTTACTTATAAGTTTTATGGTAAGTTTTAAGTCACCAGTCATGGCTTTGGGGTTTTTTTTTTAGCTTTTTTGTTTGTTTCAGCAGGTGTGCTCAGTGCTCAGTCCTAGCTCTGTGCAGAGATCACTCTTCCTTTGCTGCATGCAAAGGAAGTGCCCTACCCCTGTGCCCATTCCACCCAGGCCCTACAACTGATCGGGTCATAGGGAGTGTGGCCATGGCTTACAGATAATTCAACATCAAATATTTGTATTCAGTGTTGATTATATCTGATTCAGATAGGTCACTTTATTTCTCTGAGCTTCTCAAAGAAAAAGTGAGATGATTAGACTAATCATCTCTTAGTTCCCAGGCAGTAGTCACATTCTCCAGAAGCACTAATAGTCTGACTAATTGTATTAAAATTCTACAGTATAGACAAACAAATAGCTTTTCTTTTTTTGGGTCTCATCTGGGGAGGTCAGGGCTCACTCCTGGCTCTGCTCTGGGAATCATTCTTGGTGGGCTCAGGAAACTATATGAGGTGTCAAGGATGGAGCCTGGGTGGGCAGCATGCAAGTCAAGTGCCCTACCTATTGTACTATCACTCTGATCTTATAGGTTAACAACTTTAAAGGGAGCGTGTGTGTATGTGAGAGAGTGAGAGAGAAATTGGAGAAATAAAATCACTGCATAACACAAAACAAAATAAAATAATAATAATCCACCCGTGGTGGAGAGCTGAATCTGCAAGAGAATTAGGTAGAATTTTCCCTGTCGGTCAGTGATGAGAGGTGATTGGAGATGCCCCAGGAAGGTGTGTGGTTGCCAACAGCCTACACTGGAGACATCTGCCTTCTCAGTGGAGACCTGTCTCCCTGTTCTCATTTTCTTTCTACTTTCCTTGTTTTCCTTCTAAACTAAGAAGGTGAACAATATGAGAAGCCATACAGGGATGGTAAGAAGCTGGGGGAGAGGACTCAGCAGTGAGGATGGTTTTCTCCACTCCCCTGTTCTCTGCAACACCAAAAGGCAAAAATACCATAATGAAAGGTTCTGATTCTCGGGCTGCTTCAGGTCTTCTGTAGCTCATCCATAGGAATGATGGCCTGGTTTCCACAGATCTATGCAACAGTCTCATTATTGGGGTGGGGAGGTAGGGGTCATACCCAGCATTGCTCAAGATTCATACATGGAAGTTCCTGGTTTAGCTAGGATTGAACCTGGGTAGGCCATGTGCAAGGCAAGCACTTTAACTTCTGTACTATCTCTGAGGCCCAATCTTATGTAAATATTTCACATGATTCCTGTCTATGTAAGAGTCACAGCCTTGATAGAGTGACTGAGTGCTTTTTCAATACAAAGAGGAAACTGCTTTGGGAGCTCCTAGTGTTCTCAGGGGGCAATTATTGGCTTTTTGGTGATAATGTGATGCCAGGGAATAAAAGTGTGGAGTTCTATGAAGGACAGGCTCTTTGAGCTATTTCCAAGCCAGGGAGTAAAGAAGGGTATAATTCCTCTATCCTTTATAAATAGAATCCTTATCTTCTCCCTCTTAGACCCCCTCCTCAAACATTCAAACTCAAAACCAAGCACAAAGTAAAGCTCATCCAGTGACATATCTCTGCCATCATTTGTGAATTCAAAGCACCTCCACAGCAAGATATAAGTTCTCCTTTCCCTTGAGGTCCAATAGTCTTCAAGTGGGATTCTTGATTATCTTCAATTTTTAAACCATCATTAAATAAACCATCTAGATGTTCCAAGTGTTGTTACTTATGAACAGTTTACAAAGATCAGGAGTTACCTACCTCTGATCCATGTCCAGAAAGAAGAAAGTCAGGAAAACTTGGCTTAATTTGTGACAGAACAGATTTAATGATACTTAGGAAAGAACTTCCTGTATAAGCAATTAATTAGACACTGAAATAACTTACTAACTCTTTTTCTTTCCCTAGAGATACTTAGAAAAGAAAAATCCACCCACTGCCTGAGTCACTATGCTGGAATCTCAGAATAAGCAGAATAAGCATTCATGTAACTATCTCTGCAGCCTGCCCACACTCGGAGCTGTGGTTGACCAGCAAGCCTGCACAGCCACACAATGAAGGCTGAAACTTGCTGAGACTGCTGGCTGAGCCTTGCATCTTTCAGGAAAAAGCAAGGGATGCATGGGATAAGCGACAGATTCTCTCTCTCTCTCTCTCTCTTCTCTCTCTCTCTCTCTCTCTCTCTGGAATCTTAGCTTAGAACCAAAATCCATTGGGCAAGACCATGTTTATTTGTATTATTTGATGACTCAAAAAATACCATGTAGTATAGAAGTTCAGGGAAATCAATAACAAAAAAATAAGTCATAGTTTCTCCCTACCTTCAGGGTCATACACATTTGCAAAACTATCACCACTTTTTATAAAGTAAGCAGGGCTGGGGAGATAGCTCAAAGGGCTGGAATCTATGTCTTGCATGCAAGAGACCCTAGTTTGATCCATGCATCCCATGCGCTCACCCCACAAACATCACTGAATAGGACCTTGGTGGTCAGGAACTCAGCTGGGCACAATCAGTGAATGATCAGGCCTGCACAGTCTGTTTCCAGGTCCAGTATTTCAGAGAGTTCCCCCACACAAGCACTGCTGGGGATTCTGCCCTGCGGGTGTCCCCCTCCTCTCCAGTAATATATGGTATAGAGCAAAAGATTAGAAGTAAATTGGAGAAAGATCTTTACAGGATCTGGGAGAGGCAAGCTGGCGAGAAGGAAAGTATAAATCATCAGAACCACACCCCTTTGGGGGCATGCTTCAGAAGTACAATACCAGAGTAAAATTCTCTTGTCTTCGACTCTGGCTGAAAGAAAGCAATTTATCATATGACAGAAAGGAAGGCAAAATTGCTTGCATCTCAGGATGTAAATCACCTACCTACCAGGCTCTTTTAAAGGCCTCTGACTGACAAGAATTCTAACAAGAATTTGAGGAAGTAATGGTTCAAAATAGTTGGTACTGAGTCTTGACCAATCAAAATGAACTTACTTCCCTCAAATTCTATCTAGTCAGAATGTAATGGAAGCCAGTTAAGAGCAGACCTGATTAAGAATAACCACAATCTTCTGTCTCACCTGACCTTGGGTTCAGCAATACTGTGGAAAGTCAAGCCTGTAAGACAGCAATAGTTCCTACTTTTCCCTAACATACAGATCTGCACTGAATACACACAAGTCAAAGGAAGGCTGTGAATTGTTATCCAGACATCTGCCCCATCCTTTCCCATTACAACAACTTCTGGGCTTTGAAAAGTTGACTGAGGGGTTTCTTTGATAAAAACTTCCGGTTTATTGACCATAAACTAAGGAGAACTTGACTCCATCAAAGTCTCTCAGAGCCATCAAAGCGTTCCCTTACTAACAACTCCCAAGAGAGCATTTACTCAAAAGATTCCAGGATGGTTTGATCTAACTTCCTTGATGGTATAAGATTAGATTATCATCCCATGTAACCCTCCCCATCTCAATTTAAGTCCTGTGAGTGAACTGTGAGCAGAACAAGTCCAAGGAAACACTTTCACCAAGCCAGATTACATTTACTGGGTGTGGTCTGCTTTGTTCTGTGTAGTTTCTTTTCTGCTTGGGTCCTGATCCACAGCAGGACGAAGAACCCTAGAAGGCAGCAGTCTCCTTCATGACTGTTCCCAGTGAGGAAGCTATAACAACCTTTGTGATTTGGCTGCCTTGAATTAATGAGCAATCTGCCTCTCCCCCCAGTATTTGTGTATTATGTGTGTGTGTGTATGTGTTGTGTTTGCCCGTAGAATTATGTTAAAGTACAAGCTTAACAATAATCATGAATCGGTAGCTCTTGTTTTGATCAGAGAAATTTTGAAAACAGAAATGAGGGGCATGTGCCTTTCACATTATAGACATGAAGAGCCTGCAACTCATTTCATTTGTAGTGGAATATCTTACTGTAGTTTATTTAACCAACCTGTGGACTTTGAGAGCTCATTCAACCATGCCTCCCTTCTATCTTCACTTCCCTGAAGTAACCATTGATATGCATAAACCATATCCATAGTTTAAGTTTATTCAATTGAATATAATACATGCATACATTCATTTGTGTCAATCTAATCTCCAATGTGGCTTTTAAAATCTGACCTTGGTGTTCACTGTGTGTAAAATTAGTCCTATCTATTCTGTGTGGTATTGGAGCTGCGATTTATTCTTATTATGGAATTTAAAGAATGTGTTGGAGAATATAAATCAAAGGCAGGGTGGGGATACAACTCAAGTGTTAGCTCAAGGCCTTGCATGGATGAGGCCTGTACTTTGATCCACGATCATCATAGGTGATCGAACCACCCACAGCACCATCAGGTGTGGTTCCCATAACAATTATTCAAAAAGGAAAAGCAATACCCATAAAGTTCACTGTGATAACTAAATTCAGAACAATATCCTAAAAGGTCAAAACTATTTTAGTAGTTTTAGAGGCTTAAAATAGCAATCAGTTCACTTTTCAAAAAAGCTAACATTTAAAGACATGGAAAAAAAAAAAGCCCTCAGAAAATTAGCTATACAAAATTTCCATTGTTACATACTGTCTTTAAATGAAGTTAAAAAGATATGCTTCATTATTGTCTCTATTAACAAATACTATTGTGACTTATAATTTTATGATGTATTTGTAAATGCATGAACACTTTGAAAATTATGTATTCAATGTATTTATTTCCCTTTAAGCTGCAGCATTCTAGTTATCGGCTCTGGAATGTCCTTTCTTGCATGTCTCTGGATTTTTTCAAGGGGTCTTAGAGTTTTAGAGTACTCTTACTGGCAAATATAACCCTGTTTAATCTTTTTAATGGGAAGGCAAATTAGTTACTTTTTCAGAGGTTCTTAGTGTGGCAGAGCTTGGAATAAGACTTTTCATTGCACAGTTTAAGAGCCTGGGTGGGTTGGTTGATTTCTAAACAAAATGGTTTCCATCGTTAAGATTATTTGGTAATATTTGACTTATCTGAAATCACTATGTTAGGGACTCCAAGAATAGCTCAGTGGCAAAGTGTCTGCCTTGGCAGACTATAGCTGGGGAAGTCATAAACTGAACCCTGGGTCCCACCCCTACATACCCAAGTGCTATCCCAGGGCTCTCATCTTTGGTTTCCCCAGCACCACAACACTGCAGCCAAGTGAGTAAGAGCACCACAAATAAAGTGTATGACCTTAGGTGAGTGCTGCAATCCGACCATGAAAACAAGCATCGCAAGTCCAGTGTGTGAGCACCCAGACCAAGTGTGCAATCCTCTCCTACTCCCCAAGCACTGCCGTGTGCATGGGATGAGCCGCCGAACTAAGGAGAGAAGAACTGTGACGCCCTGCAAGCATGTGTTCAAGGATCACAACCAGGTTTTACGCAACCTCTGGTTGTTGCAATAATAACAGCCAACAAAAGGTAGGAGAAATAAATCAATCCACACACACACACACCTAAAATCACTGTTTATGCACTATCACTATCACTATCTTCCGTTCATCATCAATTTGCTCGAGTGGGCTCCAGCAACATCTATGTCCGTCTCATAGAGCCCAAGGGCATCTGCTTGTTCAGGAACCTAAGATCTCAGACAATTATATTAGGTCATGGGAATGACCTATCATAATTGTTACTGGTATTGGCATATCAAATATGACACGGGCAGCTTGCCAGGGTTTGCCAAATAAGTGGCATACTCTTGTAGTCACTATATTTATATATATATATATATATATATATACATATATATGCACCTATTTAAATATATATTTTCTATTTTTTGTGTCATTCAATCAACTCCATTACTGAGTCTTATTTTGCCACTGAATTTTGTGTGTGTGTGTCTGTCTTGTATCTTGCTGTGCTATTGGAACAGTGCAATGCCAGAGATCAACCCAGGGGGTTCCTGCATACAAGTCGTGTTCTCCAGCCCTTTGAGACAGCTCTCTAAAAATCTTGTGTAAATGACAAGCATTACATGAGGAGCAGGAAGCATCTTTTTCCCCTGATGTTTAGAGTAAAACTTATTTACTTCAAGGATCCAGTCTTTCATGTTCTTCCAAATCTGATACTTAGCTAATAAAGCGAAACAAATTTTACAAGGGAAGAAGTTACAGTGTAAGCAAAACTTTTTTAGTCTTTACATCACCTGTGATAAATAATAGCAGATTTAAGCAAGACTGAATGACAGCAGCCTTTAATTATGAACACATATATGAAGATATGCATTATGATCATGTGATAACACTGTAATCACTGGTTGTTTCCATTATTGCCCTCTTTTTCTTCTGGGTCAGTTACCCCAAGCAGGCTATGATGGAAAGATTTCGTTCGAGTGGTAAAGCTTGGCATTCCTATGCATTATTTTTGACTTTAAATTGGTATTTTTGAATTATCATCCCAATAATAGAAAATGACTATATATAAGACCATAAGTGATGGAAAAACACTTTTATAATGCATACATGCATTCTAATTTATTGGTCGCTTTTTTTGAAAGGAATTACCCAGAGTAACTCCTTCATTATATTGTTGATCTATATAATTTTCCTCCAATCAATAGACAACCTGATTTTTATTTAAAATATGTTGATAAAATGTTAGACTAAATTAAAGAAGTTCACATGATATCATCAGTATCTAATGTAATAACTAAGCATTAGAGAGACAGTAAGCAGGTTGGGCACTCCGCCTTACACATGGCAGTGCCTGGGTGATACCTGACACTCATTTTGGTTCCCCCAATGTCATGAGTTTATCCTTGAGCAACATGTAGGAGTAAGCACTGAGACTGCCAAGTGTGGTTTTCAAAAACCAAATCAAAACAAAAAAAAACCCTAAGAACTAAAGGCCTTGAAAAAACTTAGAATTTATGTTTGACATACTAGGAAGTTCTGGGCCTTGATGGACCTTGACAGAGGAGGAAAACGAAGGGAGGAGAAAAATGATAATCTTGAGATTTTTTCAGTCTGTATGACTGTCTTTATCCATAGAAGCCATGAATTCATGGCTTAAACCCCGAAATTCTAAATGAGCTTAGATGTATGTTTGGATAAGAGAATCCTCCTGAGTAAAGGAATGTGCAATGTAGAATCCTCCTAAGTAAATGGAATGGTGCAATCTGTCTGAACTAGATATGTACTAGATATGAAGCACAAGAAAGTCATCTCTCTTGGATAATTGGCTTCTGAGTAGATCCCAGGGCCAGGGAATACCCATGTCTGGGGATAACAAGACATTCACTAGGGTCTCCCCTGCCCTCTGCCCCACACCCACTTCAGCGCCTGAACACCGAGGAACCATTATACTCCCTGTGCTCGCTCTGTTCCTCCAAGACAACATAGTACAGTACTCCATGACATTCCTGGCAATTTAAGAATTCCTGATGGCTTTCATGGGCCATGAGAAGTCCCTCCCACTGCCCTCGGTGACCTCTGTGCCTTCCGTCTTCTAGGAAATCTTTGACTCTGCCTGGTTTATTTTGATTTTCTGACTCATTATCCATTGATAGCTGTAATAGACCATGCTTGATTTTGAAAGGCCCTGCATTGCAGACACTGACCTGGTCATCAGGGAGGAGCTGTGTCACAACCTTGAATTGAAGAGAAATGCCTATGGGAGGGAGTCTCCTAAAAAGTAAAGGGGATGCCTGCAACCTTTAGTGGGGCTGTGACATTTGCATTGGCAGCACTTAGAGCCTTATTAATATCCCAGATTCTTGTAGCCATGTCTTCTGCTACTAGATAGGACCTGTGAGATAACAGAACCATTTACAATGATCAAGAAAAAGCCCAGAAGCACATTCCTAGTGTTCCTATAACATAGCTAAAAAGGTGGGGCCAGAAACAGTGACTTACAAAAAATCAGAGGTGGAAGAGTCTCTTTTGAATACTTTTATGAACACTTGAAAGCCGTGGGGCCGGGAGTGATGGTACAGTGGGGAGGGCATTTGCCTTGCAAGCCGCCATCCTGACGTTCGATCCCCAGCATCCCACTATGAGCAGCCACCAGAGTAATTCCTGAGTGCAGGGAGCCAGGAGTAACCCTTGAGCATTGCCGGATGTGACCCCCCCCCAAAAAAAAAGCAAAAAAAACCCTTGAAAGTCTGGTAAGAAGCATTCCTCCTTTTTCAAAAAAATATGTCAAGAGGCCAGGAGAGTTAACAATGGAAGTGTGTCTTATGTGTAAAGATTTAGTTTTGATCCCTGACACCACATTCAGGCCTGTGAGCACCAAACTGTAGCAATACCTGAGGACAAACCAGGAGGTAAGCCCAGCACTGCTAGGTATGGCCCATGACCATAAAACCTAGAGTCTGAAATTTGGGGAAGATAAAGCCGGTGGGTGGGGTCAATACGTTGACTGGAGGTAACACAGGAATATAGGTAGAAGTCACAGGGGGCACAAAGGTGGTACTAAGGGAAGGTAACAGTAACAGTAATGCATCAAGATAGTAACTTGGTCATCCAACACATAATGGAGGAGGGTGGGAAGGAAGGAAGGTCAGGTAATGAAGGCTGAAGGTGACCTACACATGTGGGGAGGCTCACAGGCATTTCAATGGTGATGTTGTGTAGTGACTTTGAGATACCTGAATTGTGATTCTGGTATCTCAATAACAGAAACTTGGACCCGCTTCTAACTTATATATACCTAAACTATAGTTTGAAATGTTTTAATAAAAGAATTCTAAGGAATCTAAAAGATTCCAAACTATAATTTCTTTTGTAAAGTCTCAAAAGGAAATAAATAGATCTGCTGTCCCTCAAACTAGGTTTATTTCAGCTTCCTTATCCTTTCTTTAATGTCATGTAAGCTGAGCGCTTCTCTCCTTTTGCTGTTATTAGTACATTGGAATCTCAAATCCTTTTTATTAATAAATCAGTGTGCTTGTGCAGCTGACCACAGTTCCATTCTCAGCACTGCATAAAGTCACCCAAGCACCACCAGAATGACCGCTAAGCACAGAGTCAGGAGTTACCTCTGCATCTCTCTTAGGGCCCTCAAATCCTCCCAAGTTTATTGTTAATCAGAAGCACAGAGATAAAGAAAAAGTATAGCATCTCAATGGCTAGTTTTAGCAGAACTCATAGAGATCAGTTGTCATTTGGTAAGGAAAACAGAAGAGGGGAAATAGAAGAAGAGGCAGTTGTCGCCAAATATCAGAGTTATACATAACACAGGATGATCTACATCACCTTCAGTAGCTAGCACAGTTGACATACAGTTACTATGCTCTAATTCCCTAAGTTCTATGGGTTGGGGAAGACTTGGGAGCCTGATACATCAATGGCAAGCAGGCATCCCTTCTGCTTCAGGCTTGACCTGTTAGACACCATTTTAAATAATTAAGGAACTAGTTCTTAAAATAATTAAGAACTCTTAGGGCGGGATACTGAGAGTATTCCACCTGCATGGCTTAGAACCTATCAGGCTAACCCTGTGTCATATTCGACATGCCAAAACAGTATAATAATAGACCTCATTCCCATGACCTGAATGAATTGGTTTGAGGCTCTTTTGTGTTCTTTGGAGTTGAGCAGATGCCCTTGGGCTACACTAGCCTGAGACAGGGGATAAATGGAGTTGTTACTGGCACCCGCTCAAAGCAAATTATTGACTAACGGGAAGATGATACAAGTGAAGAATAAGTTCTAGGTTCAAAACAGCAAAAGTGGGGCCAGAGCGATAGCTCAGCTGGAAGTAGGTGTTTGCCTTGCACGCCGCTCACCATGGCCCGGTTCAATCCCCGGCATCCCATAAGGTCCCCGAAAGCACCAAAGAGTAATTCCTGAGTGCAGTAGCCGGAGTAACCCCTAAGCATTGCCAGAGTATAACCCAAAAAAGCAAAAAAAAAAGCAAAGGTGCTAATTGGGTGTGAAATTTATGCCAGAAAAAGCTAGGAAAACTGCTCAATGACAAAAATCTGAAAGAACAAAGAGAGGTAGCTAGAATAAGTGTCACTGGAGCTAAAATGGAAACAATTTGAGCATGACAATACTGATATAAAAGGTTAGGGAAAAAAATTGGGAAGGAAAAATGAGAACTATTAATCCATGATTGTAAGATACATTCAGAGTTTGAGGAGGACCAAAATATTTACATAGCTTGTTAGTAGCTTCCTCCAAATACCAACTAACAAAGAGGAAGAGAATAACTGTACAGAGAAGCCTGGCTGACGATTCTATCAGTAAGGTGTGGGACAAGTTGGAATGGTGTGCCACCTGAGGATGAAATAAGAAGGAACCATTTTTCCACTTCTGTGACACTATTATTGAAAATGCATACTTGAATCAAATCAACAGAAACATCAGGGAAGCCCACCCTTGGAGAGTCTACCAAAACCTGGAGTGTAATCAAAATTTCGAAGGTCAGTAAACAGGCACTAATGAAATATATATAACTATCTGCATGGTAATGCCTTACTGAACTGGGTTTTTTCAAGGGCCTGGGAGATTTGAACGTACAGAATCATTGGGCAATTGGAGAAACTTGACCAGAGTAATACCACTATATATTCATAATTATTTACAACTTCTGTCCCTTCTTTCTTTCCTCCCAAATTTAGACAAAAATCAGGACCTGTGGAGGTGGATTTTGAGGCTAGAACACATGCTTTTGCATAAGGCATATTCTATGGACCAATCCACCAACACAAAGTCTTCCACTTTCCTTAATGGAGTCTACCACCAACCTATAAAAATAAATAGAAAAAGAAAGACTGATGTGGGGCTTATAAGTAGAGAGGATGT
>JAJIBD010032169.1:0-29705 GCA_021461705.1 Cryptotis parvus
CTTTGCTTGTTTTTATATTGATTATGTCAAAAGCATTTTCTTTGTTTTTGTTTTATAGGTACGAGGTTACCTTCAGCTTCATCTCAGGAAATATTTACTTGCCTTACCAAAAAATGCATTGGATAGAGCTAGTGAGATCATAGGGAAATGATTGTTTTAAATGTAGTGTTAAAATACCAAAATTTCTGAGACTTGTTATGTTTTAGGGACTTAAAATGTTTGTCTTTTGCCAGAGACCATTAACAAATAGACAACATTACACCAAATATTTGGGCAGCGGGTAAAGGTCTATTGGATTAATGCTTCTGAGTGGGTAGCCATGTTCCCAGGGGATCACTGGTGAAAAAATCACACAGGGGAGACCATGGCCGAGACCTGGGTCAACCGGTAGGACAGGGTGAGAGGATGGAAAGAAACAGAGGGTTAGATAGGGGCTGCTATGGAAGATGTAGAGAAAACTTGTACCCAAAGTACTTGTTTCACTCAGAAGACTGTTGAAATTCAGGCAAAATAGTCAGACCTCTAAGAAGAAAGCCAGTGGAAGTGAGCCCAACTCTTAATCACAATGTATTGGTCTTGTCAGAGCTTCTTAAGCTTTTTCCCACTTGAGATCTCTTTTCGGTATAAAGCGTGGCTTGCCTAGAGTTGCCAGAAACACCTCGACTTCATAATGTGAGTTAACTTCAAAGGATTATTTGGCTGTTGCCAGTTCAGAAATTTTACTGTCTCAATTTTTTTATGACACCCTCTCCCCCAATTATTCTATAAGTCATTTAAGAAATGAAGGTCTAGTTAAAGTTTTACATTCTGGGCGAGGTCCATGCCTGGCATAGTCAAGACCTGACAAATTCCTGGCACTACGCAGTCCCAGAGTCTTGTCAGATGTAGCCCTGCTGGACCTGAGCACAGGCAGGCTGGGCACCACTAAAGTTCTCTGAAAGCTACAAGAATACCAGCCTCTGCAACAGTGGCAACTCAGGATGAGTTCTGCAGAGTGAGAGCCTCTCTTCCTCTGCACTATATTATGAGGGTGGGCCATGTGTATAGATCTTTCTTGTAGTTAGGAACATCTCTCTTTTGTCCTCTTTGGGTTTGCACCTCAGCCCCATTACCTGATGTATCATGGGGAGATGGGGGAGAATTTGCAGCAGGCTCTGGTGACCTGGTGATAGATTGTGGTGTGTTTCTCATCTATAATAAAAACCTGGCACCACTAAACAGGTCTGTAGGTGTGCGAACCTGTTTAGTGGCTCAAAGGAAAATTAGTCCCCCCCATCCAGTTACAAAGAATACTTGGTTTAGGGATCTTAGATTCTCTGTGAGGGAGGGATGGACACTAGGCAGTGTTGGAGGCACCTGTGGGACTTCACTGAGGCTTTTTTGTTTTATGGCCACACCCTTGCACTCCAGGGATTTCTCCTCTTGTTCTGTGCTCAGGGTCACCCTCGGGGGGAGATCTAGGGGGCATATGTGGTGCTAGAGATGAACTACGTGTTGACTACGCCTATAAGGCAAGTGCTTTAACCACTGTGCCATCTCACGCGACACTGGATTTTGCTGTTTTCTCCTACACTCCTTGATGTTAACCAATACCTTCCATCTAATATAAAGTCTTAGGAAGCACAATATGTTGCCTCATGCAATATATTCTGAGTGGCCTATCGGCTCCTGCATCAGGCTTCCTTAGGAGCCTCTAGAAGCGAACTATCTTACTGAAGTAGAAGAGAACATTAAGGTAATCTAACTTGTGACTTGTGGCTGACCTTGGTTTCCATCTCTGGCACCCCAAGCATCCCCAGGAATGTTCGAGAAACAGCATTGGGGGACCATGGAGATAGCTAGAGTGCATACTTCACATGCAGGTCTATGCCCTGGGTTCAATCGCCAGCACTATATGGTCTTTCAAGCTGCAGAACCGGAACAGACTCTGGGCACCAACAGGGATGAGTCCCAGCTGAAATAAGTAAATGGGAGTCAGAGAGGTAATACAGCAGGCGGTCACATCTGTCTTGCAAAGACATTTTGTTGCATGCTGCTGACACTGGTTTGAGTCCGGCACCAGATATTGTCCCTCATGAATGGCGCTCACTAGAGGCTACTTACTTTCCTGGGCAGAGTCAGCAATTGCCTCTGAACACTGCTGGATGTGGCCCCTCAAACAAACAGAATAATCCATTTTACCTTGACCCTACACAGGCCCAGTTTCCTCCTGGTCATTTTTTTGGAAAAGAACCAGGAAGGCAGAAGCTAATTTCATACCCCAAATGCATGCCAGAATACTTAGAATTTCCTGGCAAAGAATACATCTTAGAGGAAAGGATTCTATAGAGAAGTGTGGGAGGAGGCATCCTGAGACAAGTCCACTTATCAACAAATACCCAGGGAAAGGGCAGTGTGGCATATTCTGGAGCTTAACAGGAAAACTATGAAGAGGAATGTCCATTTAGGAGAAACTGGAGGAACAGCTTGGGAAAGTCAGGCTCAAGTCGAACATCAGGAGACTATGGTGGCTTCCTACAGCAGAGGAAATATTTGAAGCTTTCTGTGCAAGGTAAATGGTGGATACTGTCCCAGGAAGAAGAATCGACAGCAGTGTCTAGGCTGTCGCGGACAGTGAGGCACCTCTAGTATAACTGAGGTCCCAGAAAGTATGACTGGCCTTCGATTGAGATTTAGAAAATCTGCCTGCCTGCCTGCCTGCTTGCCTGTGCCTGCCTGCCTGCCTGCCTGCCTCCCTCCCTCCCTCCCTCCTTCCTGCCTCCTCCCTGCCTCCACTCCCTGCCTCCCTCCCTCCCCCCCTCCCGCCTCTCCCTCTCTCCCCCCTCCCTCCCTCCCTCCCTCCTCTCCCTTCCTTCCCCTTCCCTCCTTCCCTTCCTTCCTTCCTCCTTCCTTCCTTCCTTCCTTCCTTCCTTCCTTCCTTCCTTCCTTCTTTCTTTTTCTTTCTCTTCATATCTTCTTTCTCTTTCTCTTTTTTCCTTTCATTTCTTTCTCTCTCTCTTGTTTCCTTTTGCTAAAGGGTTGTTCCTGAGCTCTGTGCTTAAAGACCATATGAGTACTAGGGTTGAACCCAGGGCTCCTGCATACAAACATCCACTTCAGCTATCTCCACAGTCCCCAATGCCATTTTATTTAGCAAATAGAATTCTTTGCTGTTTTCTGTCGACTGTTTTGCATTGTAAAGCTTAGAAAGTAGAATACTACTATATCTTTTCTACAAAATAGACAAATTTATTGAAAAGCAGAGAGAGAAAGCACCTTGCCAGCCTGGTAAAATTTAGTATAGGACTAAGATGAATTGTATATTCTTATCTATAAGACCAAGTTCGTGCTCTTACAGTCTTCGTTGAAGTATCTTTCCCTAAATATGTTCATGCCTGTATTCTAAGTGGTAGTTGTGGAACCCCCCGGGGCCCCAGCAGTGTGTGCAGCAGGGCCAGCCAACATCTAGACATTGCTGGAAACAGGGCCCAAACTGGCAGCCATTCCTGACCTCGACTCGACAATACCTTAGCCTACATAAATGAGCTAGACAGTCACTGCGCACTCTGCTGGGAGGATAAAGGCTCCATGTATTGTGAAGAAAGATTCTGTTCTGCCTAGCACCAAGGCATAAGAAAGTCTCTTAAATTGAATTCTGAGAAGCTGCCAGCTCTGATTTAAAGGGTCCCTTATGAGCCAATTTTGAATGGCTGCTTTTTGATCCTCCATTAACTCTTAATGTAATGAGGAAAAGCACTTTGGGTTGGGAGGCAGACTCTTCATTAGCAAATGAAGGCTTTCTTCTGACAATTCCTGGGCCGCTTAAGCTCTAGAATTCTAAGCATCTAATTATTTTGTGTTTATGATGGCTAGAGCTAAATGACTTCTTAAAAGTATCTTCCAGAAATGGGACTGCTGGATTTCCTATCATGGTGTCTGCAAGAGGATGCATTTCATTGCTTTGAATTGTGCTCCCAGTTTCCCTGTGTTTAAGTTTTTGCTTGTTAGCTTGTTTAATGGAGTTCATTGGTATCTGACAAGATTTTTTGTTGTTGCGTGCCAAACTTATCATAAGTCAGTTTATGATGAGAGAACCTGTTGGAAGATTCTTGAAATCTTACAGGATCATCTCTGTAATCCAAAACCAGACTGGCACAAGTATGTACATGAAGAGTCTGACAGTGTCTGATGGCGTTTACCACATTTCAGATTCCTAGTCTTTTCTTTTGCTCACTCTGTATCTGGGCCACCAAGATAAGAAGTCCCATGGGAGTCTCCAGAGTAAAACCTCCAGCCTAGTCACAGGGCCCCAACTGGTTCCACCCTCCACCCTTGATAAAGCCCATAATCCCCATCTGTGCTCTTCCTTCTCATCAAACCCAGAGGAGTATGTCCCTTCCTGGGAACCCCTGTCTCGTTGTAAACTCTAGATGCAATATATTCCTATGACTGCATCATGAGGGTCTATGCTACCGCTCTTGACAAATTAAGTACACTTTGGGAGATAATCAACCTCAAACCTGGAAGACTGATCAAAGCAAGAGAATAACTCATTGGACTAGGAGGTGCAGCTAGGTCAGAGGCCAGGCAAAGTCAGAACAATAACTCTGCTCAATCTAACCCAAGGTCATAATGATTTACTCAAGTTTCTTTTAACACTCCTTCCTTCCTTCCTTCCTTCCTTCCTTCTTCCTTCCTTCCTTCCTTCTTCCTTCCTTCTTCCTTCCTTCATTTCTTTCTCCTTCCTCTTTCCTTCCTTCCTTCCTTCCTTCCTTCCTTCCTTCCTTCCTTCCTTCTTCCTTCCTTTCTTCCTTCCTTCCTTCCTTCCTTCTTTTCTTCCTTCCTTCCTTTCTTCCTTCCTTCTTCCTTCCTTCCTTCCTTCCTTCTTCCTTCTTTCTTCCTTCCTTCCTTCCTTCCTTCCTTCTTCCTTCCCCTTCTTCCCTTCCTTCCTTCCTTCCTTCTTCCTTCCCCTTCCTCCTTCCTTCCTTGCTTCCTTCCTTCCTTCATTCCTTCCTTCCCTTCCTTCCTCCCTTCCTTCCTTGCTTCCTTCCTTCCTTCCTTCCTTCCTTCCTTCCTTCCTTCCTTCCTTCCTTCCTTTTCCTTCCTTCCCTTCCTTCCTTCCCCTTCCTTCCTTCTTCCTTCCTTCCTTCCTTCCTTCCTTCCTTCCTTCCTTCCTTCCTTCCTTCCTTCCCCTTCCTTCCTTCCTTCCTTCCTTTCTTCCTTCCTTCCTTCCTTCCCTTCCTCCCTTCCTTCCTTACTTCCCTTCCTTCCTTCCTTCCTTCCTTCCTTCCCTTCCTCCCTTCCTTCCTTCTTCCCCTTCCTTCCTTCCTTCCTTCTTCCTTCCTTCCTTCTTCCTTCCTTCCTTCCTTCCTTCCTTCCTTCCTTCCTTCCTTCCTTCCTTCCTTCCTTCTTCCTTCCTTCCTTCCTTCCTTCCTTCCTTCCTTCCTTCCTTCCTTCCTTCCTTCCTTCCTTCCTTCCTTCCTTCTACTTTTGGAATAAGCTCTGTGTGCTTGGTTACACCGAGTTCATTGCTCCTAGGAGGCCAATCATGGCTTAGTGCTAAGGGGACCATATGGTGCCAGGATCAAACCTTGGAGCTTCTTCATGCAAAGCCTACAGCAGCCCAATTAGTTATCTTCCTGGTTCCAAGAATTTTGTAATCTTAGTTCTCATATTTAGACCTCTGACCAGTTTTGAGTTAGTTTGTATCTGGTATAATTTATAAGTATATACCAGGTACATAGCTGACCGTCACCATTTATTTAAAAAGAATATTCATTCTGGAGCTAGAGGGATGGTATAGCATATGCTGTATGGGATGCTGTAAAGGAATACTGCCTTACTCATGGCTGACCTGGATTCAATCTCTGGCACACCATATGGTTCCCCAAACATCTCCAAGAGTGATTCTTGAGCGCAGAGCTAGGAGTAAGCCCTGATCATCTCTGGTGTACCCCTCCCACCTGCAAAACAAAACAAAGCAAGAAAGGACTATTTCCCAACCCCCATTTGATGGTTTTGGATTACTTGTCAAAACTCAAAGACCTTTATATTCTCTGTATATTTATGGCTCTTAGATACTCCTTTTTCTCCTTCTCCTCCTGTTCTTCCACATCCTCCTCCTCCTTTTCCTTCCTGGGTGGACCTGAAGAATTTTCTTTTTCCTTTTTTTCTGTTTGGGTGCCACATCTGGCAGTGCTCAGGGTTCATTCGGATGGGTTCAGGGGAGACAAGGTCTCTTACAAGGCAAGTGCCCTCTCTCTTTTGCTTATCTCTTTAGCTCTAAACTTTTCATTTTTAATGAATAAAGAAGAAATCTGTGGTATGGGAAGATGAATCATATGAAACTTCACCCCTCTTTCTATTGTCAGAATACAGGTACTAACGGTACTAAGATTCTCAACAATCTGATTCTAGGATACTAATGAAAATGGCATAAACTTGTTCCTATCTGAAATAATCTACTATATTTAGAATAAGTTCACATTGCTGAAAAGGGCATTGAATTTTTAAACTATTTAAAAAGAAATTCCCACTTTAAAATTGAATATCACATTTCAGTCAAGATCTCATGAAAAAAACTGTTTTAACTTTTGATTTTCTTCTGATATTTAGCCATAATGATACATATTTTATGTTTTAATCATATCATATATATCTTTTCTTCTGCTTTTAAAGCATTACTACAATCAGTGATTTTTAATAGTTTTCTTGCTTTAAAAACTGGAAAATGTTCTTTGAAGTTACATGCTACAACTAACAAATCTTTCATATCCTTTCCCATCATTTTTTGTTGTTAAAATTAATGAAAACTTTGCACATATGATTTGTTTCTTTAATTTTTGAACTGCTTTCTTCAGATAAATGTCTATCATCATAATTACTTATTCAAATGTTAATATTTTTTGCTTACTGCAGAAAAACTCTAAAATTCTAGGTTTAATCAATTTAAATTGTCAATAACAGTGTGAGAATAATGTCCATTTCTAAGTTGCCTTGCCCAATTTGAATTTAGAAATTTTAATATCGTTTACATATTTTAATGATAATATATTAGCTAGACTTAGGGCTTACTCTTGACTTTGTGTTTGAGTCACTCTTGGTGATACTTGGGGAATATAACTTGGCACCAGGGAGTTGAACCAGGGTTGGCCTACACAGGCAAGTGACTTGACTATCTCTCTGGCCCTTAACGCATACTTTCATACTTTTAACTTATTAGCAGTTTAGAAGTCTTTCAAAGTTGAAGTATTGCTACAAATGATAAATTCTAAGAGAGCAGGGAGATAATATAAGGATAGGGCACCTGTCTTGCATATGATCAACCCATATTTGGTCCCTGGCACTACTGGCGCAGCCCTGGAGATGCCTGGCCAGAATTAGAATAGCACCACATCAATGGGCCCAAGCACTGAACTACCCTCCTGGTTGGCCTAGCATCTCTGGTAGTGCTCCTGGGGTCCCCTAAGCACTAGCTTGGGAAGCCCCCCCAAACTAAAAACGAATTTATAAACTTGCAGATGAAACTCAGTGTAGTGTATGACTCACATGCATGAGGACCTGGGTTCCATCACTGTAACTAAAACAAACAGACCAAAACAACAACTTATTAACCTATTCTGCCCTTAGTTTCCAGAGCTGTTGACTCTCTGTTTTTTAGTACAAATCATTGACATTTTTTTAATTTACAAAGGCCAGTGTTTCCTTGATATTGTGAACACATTTTATATAATACATATCTATCAATATCCCTTTATTCTCTTTGGGGGAAGTGTCATTCTTCCCAGGGCCACAAAACCTATTAAAGGCCTCAAGTCATACTCTGGGAAAAAAACTTTCTGTCTCTAGAAAGCCCAGTGTATGAATGCCAGGTGCCAGGTGGGTGTTTTCCCCAGTTATGGGCAAGCGCCCTTTCTGATGTAAGCACAGCAATTTTGCTCTACTAGAAAGCTGAGAGGCTCCTGAAGGGAGAAATGACTTTGGAAGCAGCATTTTTACTTCTGGAGGCAAATGACCTTATAGGAGCTCTTTATGAGTGTCTTTTCCCATAACAGAGCTAATATTTCTCAGGCAGTGCCTTGGGAAATAGCATAAAGATTTTTAAATTGATTATTTGGCTTCCCTGGTCATCTCAAGCTACACAAGAGTCAAAGAGATGTGAACCTTAGCCCATTCATTTGCAAACTCCTACATCCTCTGTAGTGTTCTCAAGGGTCACTTTTAGTACTACCCTATATTGCTGTTTTTCCAACCCTGAAGTTTTTGGACTGCCTCCATAGAACCACTCAACATTTCTCGTAGAGGAGTTCCCAGGCTTGCCATCACATGCCTCTATCAGAAGCCAAGTTCTAGTTACAGTTCCAGTACCCAGCCCAACTGTTCCCCCAGGATGCTGTGAGCCAATCTTAACTCCTAAAGGTATGCAAGAAGATGGAGAGGAGCTCCAGGTAATCTGGTTATTTTGGTCTTTTAAAATCTTGCATGCCTAAAGAGAGTAGTCAATCAAAATGAAAACTGGAAATATAGCACACAGAGTATAGGGCTCTTGCCGTGCATGTGCCTTAGCACTGAGATTCAGTCCCCTGGCAACCCAAGACCCAAGTCTCCTGAGTCTTGCCAGGAGTGATTCCTAAGAGCAGAGCCAGGAGTAAGACCTCATAACTGCCTGGTGTGGCCGCAAACAAACAAATCTTCCAAAACAAAACAAACAAAAATATAAATATGTTGAGGAAGAAGGTAGTAAGATATAAAAGGGATCCAAGGGGAGAGAATCGGGAACATTGGTGGTGGGACATGGGGACTGGGTGGAGGGATGGGTGCTGGAACAATGTATGACCAAAACCCAAGTATGAACATCTTATGAACATCTTTGTAATTGTGTATCTCACTGTGGTATAATAAAATATTTAAAAATAAAAGGGATCCGTCAGGTAACTCTCTTTGATCCCTCGCTCTGTGCCCTAGCAGAGGCAAGAAAACAGCAGTGCTCATCCACGTGAACATGAACAAAAACTAGAAAAGCCAAAGTGACAAAGAGAGCCATACAAAGCTGACCACGGCACTCAAGCAACAGACTACAGAGTAGTACATCCCAGCAAGGGACACAGGTGAGGGGGTCCCAGCCATGGACTTGGGGGGCTGTACACTTGATTGAGTACTGTGTGGAAGGACCTGGTCTTTGTACACTAGAGGGGAGGGACAGAATGAGTGACATCATACACTGATAAGAGAGAGAGGCCTGGAGATGTAGCTATATTGTAGCATGTAGAGCACTTGCCTTTCACGTGGCTGATCCAGGTTCAATCACTGGCACCCCATGGGGCCCCTGATCACTGCCAAGAATAATTTCTGAGTATATAGCCAGAAGTCCTGAGTCTGGTGTATCCACAGAATCACCTAATGTGGGCTCTTGATTAATTTTGTATGTCAAAATACACTTTTATGTTAAGTGTATTTTGACATACAAACAAAAGAAAATTCATGGGTTCCAAATGATAGAAGAAGTGGTTTTTTAGGACCTGAAACCCTCCACTTAAATAATAAAATAAAAGTTCATGGGGCCCAAGTGATAAAAGAGCAGGTAGGGTGCTTGCCCTGCAGGCAGCCAACCTGGGTATGATACCTGGCACCGCATCGCGATCCCCCAAGTCCTCTAAGAGTGATCCCTGATTACCACCTAGGAATACCACCGGGTGTGACCTCCAAACAAAAACACAACAACTTCACAAACATATGGAATTTTGTATGCAGATCTTTGACATACAAAATTAATCCAAGAGCCCACTTACCTTGGAATGACACCGGTTTTGTGTTAACAGTAATACTGTGGAAATTGCACATAATTTGCTATTGCTCAATTATCATGATTATGACTCATAAAACCAAAAATGTCGTACCTTCAAAACAATGTTATGTCAGCCCAACTTTAAATCCCTATCTATCCGGCCACCACGAAGACTCAGCTTTCTCACCGGAAATAAGGACAGAACCCACTGATGCCAATAGGTGATTAAGCTCATCCCTGAGAACTTTATGTTGATGTAGGTAACCTGGAGCTGTATAAATATCTATATATAAGTTATGTTTCACATATACACCAATTACATGTTTAATGTTGACAACCTTATGTAATAGATCTATATCACGATTAATGATCTCATGTTCTGTAACACTGCTGTGCTCTTTTCCCTTCTGGTGGCAGGAGCTGTTTTCAAAGAGGGTCTAATCACCAAGAGAGCATTCACTTGTCCCTTGCCTCATTGGTCTCACCCTACTGAGTTCCCCTGAGAGTTGTCAATGCTGGATTTCCAGTTCTCTAGGAGCTGCAAGAAGAGCACAGATATTACTTCCACAGGGGCACATTCTGAACATGGCAGAAGGTTGCCAAATTGCCATCCAATGAGAGGCAACAGCCAAATGCTCGCAGTAGGGTTCATAGAAAACTCTTGGATCAGGAGTCCACAGCAAATGGAGTCAGGAAATGCTCGAGTAATTGCAAACACATTGCATTTGTGTCTAGTAATTCCCAGATCTCTATGTAAGTGAGGAAAATATATGTATTGGTTCCAAGAAGACCCGTTTTTATCTATAGTTTCTCTAAGTCTCTACTCTCTGTTTCCCTTTCTCTGCTCTCACACAAGCCTCACTAAAATTTTTTCCATTGAGATTTTCTCTCCAGAGACCTGGGGAGAGAATTGGAAATGATCCCACCCAGTAAAGAGCCTGAAACTCCAGCTGCGAAACTTGTGCAGGCAAGGTCTTAGGGGAACTCTGGGAAGCCTGTGGGCAGAAACAAATCACCAAAGCTATCGCTCAGCACACTGTGATTTAGCAAGAGATACTCTGACCATCTGGCCTTTGACTTTATATGAGCATTTCCAGGCCTTCACCATCGTCCACATCTCACAAGCCCCGTTGCCTGGCTGGCAAAGGACTCCTGCCAGGCCAAGTCCTTGATGTCCTCAGTCAGTGGGCTTGTTCTACTCTGAGATCTATTGTTGATCTTCCCAGCAGTCACCAAACTAGCTGCCTTGTTTAGAAATACAATTTTACTCCGTACAATTATTGCCATAGGCTGCTTTCATGTGGGAGCAGTAGAGTGGATTACCATAGAGCAACAAAGCCTGAACCGTTTCCTTGCTACTCCTGTATGGAAAGAGTTTGCTTTCTGTGCCGTTTTCAGAGTCACCAGTTTGCTAATGCCTGTAGAGATGAAGCTTTTTTGCAGGCTCTGCCCTTTTCTAGGTTTCTCTAGGTTTATTCCTATGTCTAGCACCACCTTCTCCTTCCAGGGTGCCCACAGGCATCCAGTGGCCAAGGAAGATTTTCAGGGACAGCTGAAGCTGTGCCATTGAGAGGGAATTATTTCATGCTCTCAAAATCTACCCACAGACCAACACAAAACAGTAACTCAATTCTGTTGACTGGATTTATGCAACTAGACATGCACTGTTGATTCTGGCTGCCATTACGAGCATGCAAGTAAATTGCTAATGGTATGGGAATGGTTTGCTGAGAAATTTAATGGAAAATGTACTAGAGTTTTTCTATTGCATAACCTGCTGTCAAGTAAAATTAACTGTCAGGCCTATCTCACACACCATCAAAGGGAGTTCACTTGAAGTGCCAAAGGAATCACATTCTAATTTTTTGTTTTAATTGTCACAACCTCTCAAGGAGCTACTCCAGATTTCAATAATGGAAAACCCTGGGGCCATTGTCAGAAATGCAATGTGTTCTGTCTTAACTGGTGCCAAAGGCAAGCTTTCCTTTAGGTTTCTCCAGAACAGCTCTCTTTCTGAGATCCTAGGAGACACCAACTGCCTTAAGTCTGCCTTCATGCTCTGCAAAGGAGTCTCCTGTTCAGGATTGGATTGTCAGAAATACAGCTGAAAGGGAAAATTGATTTTAGGAGATATTCTTCATGGAAATGTCGAAGGATGGATTTCTTAGGGTAAAAAAACTGTGTGTTTGGGGGGGTGTGAGCATAATTTACTGCAGTGCCAAATGATGGATGAGAAAAATTGTTCTTAACTAAATCATGCTTCATACTATGCATGCAGTTACAGAAGTGAGTTCATCTTTATTTTAAGACCTATTATATGGGCCTAGGGAAGTGGCTCAGTGGCAGAGCACCTGCCTTTCAAGCACAAGGCCAGAATTTGATTTGGTTTTGTTGTTGCGCCAGCTGTGCTCAGACCTTAATCCTGGCTCTTTACTCGGAGAAGGTTCACTCCTAGCAGGCTCAAGGAGTCACATGGGTTGCTGGGCATTGAACCCAGTCAGCCATGTGCAAAGCAAACACTCTACCTGCTGTACTAGCCTCTGGCCCCTGAGGTCAGAGTTTAATGCCCAGCACCACCCCAAATGCTGAGTATAATTCTGAAAACACTGCTGTTTGGAGTCTCCAGAGTTATAACAATATTCAGTCTCTAGCCCATGGTGATCAGGTGTGTGTGAATTACACTATAATATGAAGTACTATCTACTTCTAGCAAGGAAGTGAGTGCTCTCCCTCCAGTTTAAAGTGATTCTAGTAGGTCAGTGTGGTGTTAGCAACTACATAGAGATTTAACTGGGGTGAAGAGATTTTTAGGGGGTAGGAAGTTGCATGCAACTTCCCTGGAGTACAATCTCCAGCACACCATGTGGTCCCCTGAGCCTGCCATGACTGATCCCTTAGCACAAAGCCAGGAGTAAGCCATGAACACTGCCAATTGTGACCACAAATCCAAAATCCAACAAACAAAATAACTAGGACATGACTAGCTATAACTTTTTGGTTCCTTCTCTTGTTCTTTTTTTTTCAGTCATTTAAGACATAATGGAAGCTAAAATTAGAAGAATGGGCAGTTCATCTAGTTCAGTGCTTTCATTTTATGGTGAAGGAAGCAAGATTGATAGGTGAAGTAACTTGTCAGAGAATCTGAGTCAATCTAAGGCTAAGACATAGTTCCACATGACCTGGCTTCTAATTGGCATCATCTGTGTGCCAAGAAATGGATAGAGAGCATAAGAAGATGAAAACTACATATGTTGGAATTAACGATGTGAGGCAATAAGCAAAAAGGTGATTGTCCAGGACTTAGATTAAGTCACTAACAGTAACTCTGAGTTGTCTTGAGGATTAATGACAGTTGGGAAAATGTGGGTTTCAGTGATCCAGGCTGATCAGATTATAATGACTTAGTGTTCCAATGTGTGCTTTAAGACTAGCTGGTACTGAGGAAGCAGGTACCATCCCTGAAATGAAAGGCATTCCAAGAGAAAGCATGGCCATGGGTAATGTAGGCTAATGGAACATTTTTATGCACTGATTTTAAGCTCAAGGGATTTGGAGCCCTTCAAAAGTGGAAATAACAGCATAACATGCTGGGTTGTATTTCCTTACTATACATGGCATCAGAGGCACCCACCGCCTTTCATTCCCACTCATACTTTTATTTTTATTAGTCATAATTTTATTTGAAAACTTACAAACTGTCGACATTCCTATTAGATACAGGAAAGAAGCACCACTAATGGGGTCCTTCTCTGGCTTCTCGCATCTGGCCCCAAATCCCTCGCCATTCTCTAACACCTCAGACAGTCTGCACCCTAGATGCAATGTGCCACATCTAAGCTGCTGAACCCAGTCCCTGCTGCAAGAGGGACTGGGGCACACTAGGAGAGACATGTGGTTTGGGGGAGTGATTTTTTTAATCCACTATTAGATAACACTTTGGCACCAACAAACCTATGTTTAATCAGCAGTGTTAACTTTTTTTCCCTTGCTGCAGAACTTTCTCTGTGTATTTATAACAAAGAAATGCAGAAAATGGCAGAATTAAATGCCCTTTTTAAAGTAATGTGTAAATCATGGCCATAAAACTTGACAGACTGAAAGGTCAGAAATGTGCCATGACTATTACAAAGCTATGCAGGTGATCTCCCCCCCACTCCCCATGCCAATAAAGTTCCTTTAGTTAATGCGCTTTTGAGTTTCAATGATTTAACATTTCAGAGTGTACTGAAGCAAGACTTTCCTTGTTTTGGCCTCATTCTTACTTATAAGTTTTACGGTAAGTTTAAGTCACCAGTCACGGCTTTTTGGGGTTTTTTTTAGCTTTTTTTTGTTTGTTTCAGCAGGTGTGCTCAGTGCTCAGTCCTAGCTCTGTGCAGAGATCACTCTTCCTTTGCTGCATGCAAAGGAAGTGCCCTACCCCTGTGCCCATTCCACCCAGGCCCTACAACTGATCAGTCATAGGGAGTGTGGCCATGGCTTACAGATAATTCAACATCAAATATTCGTATTCAGTGTTGATTATATCTGATTCAGATAGGTCACTTTATTCCTCTGAGCTTCTCAAAGAAAAAGTGAGATGATTAGACTAATCATCTCTTAGTTCCCAGGCAGTAGTCACATTCTCCAGAAGCACTCACTGATAGTCTGACTAATTGTATTAAAATTCTACAATATAGACTAACAAATAGTTTTTCTTTTTGGGGGTCTCACCTGGGGAGGTCAGGGCTCACTCCTGGCTCTGCTCAGGAATCACTCTTGGTGGGCTCAGGAAACTATATGAGGTGTCAAGGATGGAGCCTGGGTGGGCAGCATGCAAGTCAAGTGCCCTACCTATTGTACTATCACTCTGATCTTATAGGTTAACAACTTTAAAGGGAGTGTGTGTGTATGTGAGAGAGTGAGAGAGAAATTGGAGAAATAAAATCACTGCATAACACAAAACAAAATAAAATAATAAGAATCCACCGTGGTGGAGAGCTGAATCTGCAAGAGAATTAGGTAGAATTTTCTCTGGTCGGTCAGTGATGAGAGGTGATTGGAGATGCCCCAGGAAGGTGTGTGGTTGCCAACAGCCTGCACTGGAGACATCTGCCTTCTCAGTGGAGACCTGTCTCCTGTTCTCATTTTCTTTCTACTTTCCTTGTTTTCCTTCTAAACTAAGAAGGTGAACAATATGAGAAGCCCATACAGGGATGGTAACAAGCTGGGGGAGAGGACTCAGCAGTGAGGATGGTTTTCTCCACTCCCCTGTTCTCTGCAACACCAAAAAGGCAAAAATACCATAATGAAAAGGTTCTGATTCTCGGAGCTGCTTCAGGTCTTCTGTAGCTCATCCATAGGAATGATGGCCTGGTTTCCACAGATCTATGCAACAGTCTCATTATTGGGGTGGGGAGGTAGGGGTCATACCCAGCATTGCTCAAGATTCATACATGGAAGTTCCTGGTTTAGCTAGGATTGAACCTGGGTAGGCCATGTGCAAGGCAAGCACTTTAACTTCTGTACTATCTCTGAGGCCCAATCTTATGTAAATATTTCACATGATTCCTGTCTATGTAAGAGTCACAGCCTTGATAGAGTGACTGAGTGCTTTTTCAATACAAAGAGGAAACTGCTTTGGGGAGGGTACTCCTAGTGTTCTCAGGGGGCAATTATTGGCTTTTTGGTGATAATGTGATGCCAGGAATAAAAGTGTGGGTTCTATGAAGGACAGGCTCTTTTGAGCTATTTCCAAGCCAGGGAGTAAAAGAAGGGTATAATTCCTCTATCCTTTATAAATAGAATCCTTATCTTCTCCCTTAGACCCCCTCCTCAAACATTCAAACTCAAAACCAAGCACAAAGTAAAGCTCATCCAGTGACATATCTCTGCCATCATTTGTGAATTCAAAGCACCTCCACAGCAAGATATAAGTTCTCCTTTCCCTTGAGGTCCAATAGTCTTCAAGTGGGATTCTTGATTATCTTCAATTTTTAAACCATCATTAAATAAACCATCTAGATGTTCCAAGTGTTGTTACTTATGAACAGTTTACAAAGATCAGGAGTTACCTACCTCTGATCCATGTCCAGAAAGAAGAAAGTCAGGAAAACTTGGCTTAATTTGTGACAGAACGAATTTAATGATACTTAGGAAAGAACTTCCTGTATAAGCAATTAATTAGACACTGAAATAACTTACTAACTCTTTTCTTTCCCTAGAGATACTTAGAAAAGAAAAATCCACCCACTGCCTGAGTCACTATGCTGGAATCTCAGAATAAGCAGAATAAGCATTCATGTAACTATCTCTGCAGCCTGCCCACACTCGGAGCTGTGGTTGACCAGCAAGCCTGCACAGCCACACAATGAAGGCTGAAACTTGCTGAGACTGCTGGCTGAGCCTTGCATCTTTCAGGAAAAAGCAAAGGGATGCATGGGATAAGCGACAGATTTCTCTCTCTCTCTCTCTCTCCCTCTCTCTCTCTCTCTCTCTCTCTCTCTCTCTCTCTCTCTCTCTGGAATCTTAGCTTAGAACCAAAATCCATTGGGCAAGACCATGTTTATTTGTATTATTTGATGGCTCAAAAAATACCATGTAGTATAGAAGTTCAGGGGAAATCAATAACAAAAAAATAAGTCATAGTTTCTCCCTACCTTCAGGGGTCATACACATTTGTAAAACTATCACCACTTTTTATAAAGTAAGCAAGGCTGGGGAGATAGCTCAAAGGGCTGGAATCTATGTCTTGCATGCAAGAGGCCCTAGTTTGATCCATGCATCCCATGCGCTCACCCCAGAAACATCACTGAATAGGACCTTGGTGGTCAGGAACTCAGCTGGGCACAATCAGTGAATGATCAGGCCTGCACAGTCTGTTTCCAGGTCCAGTATTTCAGGAGTTCCCCCCCACACAAGCACTGCTGGGGATTCTGCCCTCGTGGGTCCCCTCCTCTCCAGTAATATATGGTATAGAGCAAAAAGATTAGAAGTAAATTGGAGAAAAGATCTTTACAGATCTGGGAGAGGCAAGCTGGCAGAAGGAAAGTATAAATCATCAGAACCACACCCCTTTGGGGCATGCTTCAGAAGTACAATACCAGAGTAAAATTCTCTTGTCTTCAACTCTGGCTGAAAGAAAACAATTTATCATATGACAGAAAGGAAGGCAAAATTGCTTGCATCTCAGGATGTAAATCACCTACCTACCAGGCTCTTTTAAAGGCCTCTGACTGACAAGAATTCTAACAAGAATTTGAGGAAGTAATGGTTCAAAATAGTTGGTACTGAGTCTTGACCAATCAAAATGAACTTACTTCCCTCAAATTCTATCTAGTCAGAATGTAATGGAAGCCAGTTAAGAGCAGACCTGATTAAGAATAACCACAATCTTCTGTCTCACCTGACCTTGGGTTCAGCAATACTGTGAAAAGTCAAGCCTGTAAGACAGCAATAGTTCCTACTTTTCCTAACATACAGATCTGCACTGAATACACACAAGTCAAAGGAAGGCTGTGAATTGTTATCCAGACATCTGCCCCATCCTTTCCCATTACAACAAGCTTCTGGGCTTTGAAAGTTGACTGAGGGGTTTCTTTGATAAAAACTTCCGGTTTATTGACCATAAACTAAGGAGAACTTGACTCCATCAAAGTCTCTCAGAGCCATCAAAGCGTTCCCTTACTAACAACTCCCAAAGAGAGCATTTACTCAAAAGATTCCAGGATGGTTTGATCTAACTTCCTTGATGGTATAAGATTAGATTATCATCCCATGTAACCCTCCCCATCTCAATTTAAGTCCTGTGAGTGAACTGTGAGCAGAACAAGTCCAAGGAAACACTTTCACCAAGCCAGATTACATTTACTGGGTGTGGTTTGCTTTGTTCTGTGTAGTTTCTTTTTTCTGCTTGGGTCCTGATCCACAGCAGGAAGAAGAACCCTAGAAGGCAGCAGTCTCCTTCACGACTGTTCCCAGTGAGGAAGCTTTGAAACAACCTTGTGATTTGGCTGCCTTGAATTAATGAGCAATCTGCCTCTCCCCAGTATTTGTGTATCTGCGTGTGTGTGTTTGTCCGTAGAATTATGTTAAAGTACAAGCTTAACAATAATCATGAATTCGGTAGCTCTTGTTTTGATCAGAGAAATTTTGAAAACAGAAATGAGGCATGTGCCTTTCACATTATAGACATGAAGAGCCTGCAACTCATTTCATTTGTGTGGAATATCTTACTGTAGTTTATTTAATAACCTGGGTGGACTTTGAGAGCTCATTCAACCATGGCTCCCTTCTATCTTCACTTCCCTGAAGTAACCATTGATATGCATAAACCATATCCATAGTTTAAGTTTATTCAATTGAATATAATACATGCATACATTCATTTGTGTCAATCTAATCTCCAATGTGGCTTTTAAAATCTGACCTTGGTGTTCACTGTGTGTGAAATTAGTCCTATCTATTCTGTGTGGTATTGGGCTGCGATTTATTCTTATTATGGAAATTTAAAGAATGTGTTGGAGAATATAAATCAAAGGCAGGGTGGGGATACAACTCAAGTGTTAGCTCAAGGCCTTGCATGGATGAGGGCCTGCACTTTGATCCACGACATCATAGGTGATCGAAACACCCACAGCACCATCAGGTGTGGTTCCCATAACAATTATTAAAAGGAAAAGCAATACCCATAAAGTTCACTGTGATAACTAAATTCAGAACAATATCCTAAAAAGGTCAAAACTATTTTAGTAGTTTTAGAGGCTTAAAATAACAATCAGTTCACTTTTCAAAAAAAGCTAACATTTAAAGACATGTAAAAAAAAGCCCTCAGAAAATTAGCTATACAAAATTTCCATTGTTACATACTGTCTTTAAATGAAGTTAAAAAGATATGCTTCATTATTGTCTCTATTAACAAATACTATTGTGACTTATAATTTTATGATGTATTTGTAAATGCATGAGCACTTTGAAAATTATGTATTCAATGTATTTATTTCCCTTTTTAAAAGCTGCAGCATTCTAGTTATCGGCTCTAGGAATGTCCTTTCTTGCATGTCTCAGGATTTTTCACAAGGGGTCTCAGAGAGTTTTAGAGTATCTTACTGGCAAATATAACCCTGTTTAATCTTTTAATGGGAAGGCAAATTAGTTACTTTTTTCAGAGGTTCTTAGTGTGGCAGAGCTTGGAATAAGACTTTTCATTGCACAGTTTAAGAGTCTGGGTGGGTTGGTTGATTTCTAAACAAAATGGTTTCCATCGTTAAGATTATTTGGTAATATTTGACTTATCTGAAATCACTATGTTAGGGACTCCAAGAATAGCTCAGTGGCAAAGTGTCTGCCTTGCAGACTATAGCTGGGGAAGTCATAAACTGAACCCTGGGTCCCACCCTACATACCCAAGTGCTATCCCAGGGCTCTCCTCTTTGGTTTCCCCAGCACCACAACACTGCAGCCAAGTGAGTAAGAGCACCACAAATAAAGTGTGTGACCTTAGGTGAGTGCTACACTCGACTGTGAAAACAAGCATCCACAAGTCCAGTGTGTGAGCACCCAGACCAAGTGTGCAATCCTCTCCTACTCCCCAAGCACTGCAAAGTGTGCATGGGATGAGCCGCGAACTAAGGAGAGAAGAACTGTGACGTCTGCAAGCATGTGTTCAAGGATCACAACCAGGTTTACGCAACCTCTGGTTGTTGCAACAATAACAGCAACAAAAAGGAAGGGAAAATAAATCAATCCACACATACACACACACCTAAAATCACTGTTTATGCACTATCACTATCACTATCTTCCCGTTCATCATCAATTTGCTCGAGTGGGCTCCAGCAACATCTCTATGTCCTGTGTCATAGAGCCCAAGGGCATCTGCTTGCTTCAGGAACATAAAGAGCCTCAGACAATTATATTAGGTCATGGGAATGACCTAACATAGTGTTACTGGTATTGGCATATCAAATATGACACGGGCAGCTTGCCAGGTTTGCCGTGCGGGTGGCATACTCTTGTAGTCACTATACATATATATATATATATACATATATATATGCACCTATTTAAATATATATTTTTCTATTTTTGTGTCATTCAATCAACTCCATTACTGAGTCTTATTTTGCCACTGAATTTTTGTGTGTGTGTGTCTGTCTTGTATCTTGCTGTGCTATTGGAACAGTGCAATGCCAGAGATCAACCCAGGGGTTCCTGCATACAAGTCGTGTTCTCCAGCCCTTTGAGACAGCTCTATAAAAATCTTGTGTAAATGACAAGCATTACATGAGGAGCAGGAAGCATCTTTTCCCCTGATGTTTAGAGTAAACTTATTTACTTCCAAGGATCCAGTCTCTTCATGTTCTTCCAAATCTGATACTTAGCTAATAAAGCAGAAACAAATTTTACAAGGGAAGAAGTTACAGTGTAAGCAAAACTTTTAGTCTTTACATCACCTGTGATAAATAATAGCAGATTTAAGCAAGACTGAATGACAGCAGCCTTTAATTATGAACACATATATGAAGATATGCATTATGATCATGTGATAACACTGTAATCACTGGTTTGTTTCCATTATTGCCCTCTTTTCTTCTGGGTCAGTTACCCCAAGCAGGCTATGATGGAAAGATTTGTTGAGTGGTAAAGCTTGGCATTCCTATGCATTATTTTTTGACTTTAAATTGGTATGAATTATCATCCCAATAATAGAAAATGACTATATATAAGACTTCACAATGTGATGGGGAAAACACTTTTATAATGCATACATGCATTCTAATTAGTGGCTCTACTTTTGAAAGAATTACCCAGAGTAACTCCTTCATTATATTGTTGATCTATATAATTTTCCAATCAATAGACATACATGATTTTTATTTAAAATATGTTGATAAAATGTTAGACTAAATTAAAGAAGTTCACATGATATCATCAGTATCTAATGTAATAACTAAGCATTAGGGAGACAGTAAGCAGGTTGGGCACTTGCCTTACACATGGCAGGCCTGGGTGATACCTGACACTCATTTGGTTCCCCCAATGTCATGAGTTATCCTTGAGCAACATGTAGGAGTAAGCACTGAGTACTGCCAAGTGTGGTTTCAAAACCAAATCAAAACAAAAAAAAAAAAACCCTAAGAACTAAGACCTTGAAAAAGCAGAATTTATGGTTGACAATGCTAAGGAAGTTCTGGGCCTTGATGGACCTTGACAGAGGAGGAAAACGAAGGGAGGAGAAAACATAAGATGAATCTTGAGATTTTTTTTCAGTCTGTATGACTGTCTTTATCCATAGAAAAGCCATGAATTCATGTGGCTTAAATCAGGAAATTCTAAATGAGCTTAGATGTATGTTTGGATAAGAGAATCCTCCTGAGTAAAGGAATGTGCAATGGAGAATCCTCCTAAGTAAATGGAATGGTGCAATCTGTCTGGAACTAGATATGTACTAGATATGAAGTACAAGAAAGTCATCTCTCTTGGTGCAATTGGCTTCTGAGGATCCCAGGGGGCCAGGGAGTACCCATGTCTGGGGATAACAAGACATCACTAGGGTCTCCCCTGCCCTCTGCCCCACACACTTCAGCTCTGAACACTGAGAACCATTATACTCCCTGTGCTCGCCTCTGTCCTCCTCCAAGACAACATAGTACAGTACTCCATGACATTCCTGGCAATTTAAAAATTCCTGATGGCTTTCATGGGCCATGAGAAGTCCTCCCACTGCCCTCGGTGACCTCTGTTGCCTTCCGTCTTCTAGGAAATCTTTGACTCTGCCTGGTTTATTTTAGATTTTCAGACTGGTATCTATTGATAGCTGGAATTGACCATGCTTGATTTTGAAAGGCCCTGCATTGCAGACACTGACCTGGTCATCACGGAGTAGCTGTGTCACAACCTGAATTGAAGAGAAATGCCTATGGAGGGGGTTCTAGGAAAGAGGGGGATGACTGCAACCTTTAGTGGGGCTGTGACATTTGCATTGGCAGCACTTAGAGCCTTATTAATATCCCAGACTACATGCAGGAATGTCTTCTGCTGACCAGACAGGACCTGTGAGAGAACAGAACCATTTACAATGATGAAAGCAAGCCCAGAAGCACATTCCTAGTGTTCCTATAACACAGCTAAAAAGGTGGGGCCAGAAAACAGTGACTTACAAAATCAGAGGTGGAAGAGTCTCTTTTGAATACTTCTATGAACACTTGAAAGCCGTGGGGCCGGAGTGATAGTACCGTGGGGAGGGCATTTGCCTTGCAAGCCGCCATCCTGGGTTCGATCCCCAGCATCCCACTATGAGCACCACCAGGAGTAATTCCTGAGTGCAGAGCCAGGAGTAACCCTTGAGCATTGCCGGATGTGACCCCCCAAAAAAAAGCAAAAAAAAAACTTGAAAGTCTGCAAAAGAAGCATTCCTCCTTTTTCTAAAATATAGTCAAGAGGCTGAGAGATTAAGCAATGGGATGGTGCATGTCTTATGTGTGGTGATTTGGTTTTTGATCCCTGACACCACATATGGCCCTGTGAGCACCAACAGCGGCAATACCTAAGGACAGAACCAGGAGTAAGCCCAGCACTGCTAGGTGTGGCCCATGACCATAAAAACCTAGAGTTTGAAATTTGGGAAGATAAGCGTGGGTGGGTCAATACGTTGACTGGAGGTAACACAGGAATATAGGTGGAGAGTCAGGAGCACAAAGGTGGTACTAAGGAAGGTAACAGTATGCATCAAGATAGTAACTGTCAATCAACACATAATGGAGGAGTGGTGGGAAGGAAGGAAGGTCAGGCTGAAGGCTGAAGGTGACCTACACATGTGGGGAGGCTCACAGGCATTTCAATGGTGATGTTGTGCAGTGACTTTGAGATACCAGAATTGTGATTCTGGTATCTCAATAACAGAAACTTGGCAACGCTTCTAACTATATTACCTAAACTATAGTTTGAAATGTTTTAATAAAAGAATTCTAGACGAATTTAAAAGATTCCAAACTATGAGTCTTCTTTTGTAAAGTCTCAAAAAGGAAATAAATAGATCTGCTGTCCTCAAGACTAGAGTGTATTTGCTTCATTATCCTTTCTTTAATGTCATGTAAGCTGAGCGTTTCCTCTCCTTTGCTGTTATTAGCACATAGGAATTTAAACCTTTTTTATTTAATAAATCAGTGTGCTTTGCATGCAGCTGACCACAGTTCCATTCTCAGCACTGCATAAAGTCACCCAAGCACCACCAGGAATGACCGCTAAGCACAGAGTCAGGGTAGCCTCTGGGCATCTCTCATGGGGCCCCTCAAATCCTCTCCCCCAAGTTATATTGTTAATCAAAAGCACAGAGATAAAAGGAAAAGTATAGCATCTCAATGGCTAGTTTTAAGAACTCATAGTGATCAGTTGCTCATGGTAAGGAAATGAAGAGGGAATAGAAGAGAAAAGAGCCTGTTGTGTCGAATTAGAGTTATACATAACAGGATGATCTCATCACCTTCAGTAGCTAGCACAGTTGAAAACACAGTTACTATGCTCTAATTCCCTAGTTCTATGGGTTGGGAAGACTTGGGAGCATGATACATCAATGGCAAGCAGCATCCCTTCTGCTTCAGAGCTTGACTGTTAGACACCATTTTAAATAATTAAGGACTAGTTCTTAAAATAATTAAGAACTCTTGTGGGCGGGATACTGAGAGTATTCCACCTGCATGGCAGAACCTATCAGGCTACCTGTGTCATATTCGACATGCCAAAAACAGTAATAATAATAGACCTCATTCCCATGACCTGAATGAATGGTTTGAGGCTCTTTGTGTTCCTGGAGTGAGCAGATGCCCTTGGGCTACACTAGCCTGTGACAGGGATAAATGGAGCTGTTACTGGCACCCGCTAAAGCAAATTGATGATCAACGGGAAGACAAGTGATACAAGTGAAGAATAGTTCTAGGTTCAAAACAGCAAAGTGGGGCCAGAGCGATAGCTCAGCGGGTAGGGTGTTTGCCTTGCGCGGCCGGCCCCATGCTGGCGGCCGGGTTCAATCCCGGCATCCCATAAGGTCCCCAGCACCACCAAGAGTAATTCCTGAGTGCAGAGCCAGGAGTAACCCCTGAGCATTGCCAGGTGTGACCCAAAAAGCAAAAAAAAAAAAAGCAAAAGTGCTAATTGGGTGTGAAATTTCTTATGCCAGAAAGCTAGGAAATGCTCAATGACAAAGGTCTGAAAGAACAAAGAAGGTAGCTAGAATAAGTGTCACTGGCTAAGTCGGAAACAATTTGAGCATGACAATACTGATATAAAAGGTTAGGAAAAATTGGAGAAGGAAAAATGAGAACTATAAATCCATGATTGAATACATTCAGAGTTTGAGGAGTACCAAATATTTACATAGCTTGTTATTACCTTCCTCCAAATACCAACTACAAAGAGGAAGAGAATAACTGTACAGAGAAGCCTGGCAGACGATTCCTATCAGTAAGGTGTGGGACAAGTTGGAATGGTGTGCCACCTGAGGATGAAATAAGAAAGACATTTTTCCATTTCTGTGACACTACTGTTGAAAATGCACAGCTTGAATCAAATCAACAGGAAACATCAGGGAAGCCCCATTGGAAGGAGAGTCTACCAAAACCTGGAATGTAATCAAAATTTCAAGGTCAGTACCACAGGCACTAATGAAATATGCCAACTATCTGCATGGTAATACTGAACTGGGTTTTTTCAAGGGCACAGGAGACTTGAACGTACAGAATCATTGGGCAATTGGAGAAACTTGACCAGAGTATGCCACTATATATTTACAACTATGTGTCCCTTCTTTCTTCCTCCCAAATTTAGACAAAATCAGGACCTGTGGAGTGGGTCAAAGGGCTAGAAAACATGCTTTTGCATAAGGCATGTTCTGGGTTCAATCCCACCAACACAAGGTCTTCCAAGAACCATATGGAGTCTCCCTGCAACCTATAAAAAATAAATGAAAAAAAAAGACTGATGTGAGACTTATAAATGAGAGGATGTGGCAAGTCTCTGTGGGAGAAGCTGCCTGGCTACATTCTGTTAAGTAAGTGGGCTAAGACAGAGCTTTACTTAAAGTATCTTTGTACTGAAAAGGACCCCAGGCCTCTTGCTGGGCTGTACTGGTGAGTGGATTCTGTACCATGGAGCCCTTCTCAACCTACCATGACCTTTCTCTGCATTCGAACTCCACACCCTTGATGGTGTGCCATTTTCTCTGCCATTTTCTGTACATGTGGTATGTGTTCATTGTCTGTTTCTTAAAGTGCATATACCACATCCCCTCTCATAAATATGCATGAGTTTTTAAAATGCAGTACTAAGTATATTATACTGTTACATCACTCTTTTTTTTTTTTTGCTTTTTGGGTCACACCGGCAATGCTCAGGGGTTACTCCTGGCCCTGCACTCAGGAATTACTTCTGGCAGTGCTCGAGGGACCATATGGGATGCTGGGGGATAGAACCCAGGCCGGCATGGGCCGGCTGCATGCAAGGCAAATGCCCTACCTGCTGGGCTATCGCTCCGGCCCCCTACATCACTCTATTTTTAAATCCCCCATCTCCCTTTGAAATTTTCTCTATGTCCTGTGCTGATTTTATATATATATATATATATATATATATATATATATCATATATATCATATATATCATATATATAAAATCATATATATACAGACTGACCCAAGTGTTTTCCAATAAAGCCTCTTTTTGATTCTGTGCTTCCAGTACTTTTTGGATGATAAGTCTGGTGATTAGAGGGTAGTTATATATCGCAGTTAATTTTGTGGATTTTAATGAACATATTATAGTTACATAGATGGTTATCTCTGCAGAAATGAAACTGAATTATCTGGTGATACAATGACTAAGTTGGTGATTTTTCTCCAAAGAGGTTTTGGGGGAAAAGCTCTTTATATGCGCGTTCAAACATTTTTTTTTATTTTTTAAAAAATTTTTTTTATTATACCTCCTGAGACATACAATTACAAAGGTGTTCATAATTGGTTCTTGGCAATACAGTATTCCAGCACCCATCCCTCCACCAGTACCCCCTTTCCACCACCAATGTACCCCACCCCCTCCCGCCCACCCCCCAGGCTGCCTCAATAGCAGGTACCCCGTTTCCTCTCTTTCACTCTCTCTGTCTTTGCATCTCTCTCCCTCTTCTTTTACACATTCTTCTACAATTTTCAAACATTTTTTATATATTTGTAAATTTTTCAATAGCAACAAAAGAGAGAATACCAACATAGAGAAGCTGTCTACTGTTTACTTGTGTGGGAGACATGCATTGACTGCAATCACTTTGATTGCTGTGCCAAGTGCGCTTTAGAATGACTTAATTATCAATTTCGGCCTTGAATCTTACAGGAGATGGGAGCTGGTGGTTTCTTTGCACCTGCTTTGCTCAACATCTTCAGAAAAATGAAGCTCCAGAGAATGTCTTTACATCCACTGCTTTTCTCTTAGTTTAAGCAACTACATTTTTTTTAACTTTGAAACTTTTACATAATGAAAATTAGTCACTTATGTTCATTAATAAAGGATCTTCTAAACAAGTGGATATTTTAGTCTATGAAGTCACTTAAGATCACATGGGGAGGATGAGCAAGACAGAGAGAGTGTGAGAGAAAGAGAGAGAACTCATTGGACTACGGGAGTACACTCTGTGTGCAGAGCCTTGGGTTAACGCCCCAGTGCCAGGGCCAGAGCGATAGCACAGCGGGTAGGGTGTTTGCCTTTGCACGCAGACGACCTGGGTTCGATCCCGGCATCCCATATGGTCCCTGAGCACTGCCAGGCATAATTCCTGAGCGAAGAGCCAGGAGTAAACCCTGAGCATCACCAGGTGTGACCCAAAAAAGAAAAAAAAAAAGGCCCAGTGTCAAATATGGTGCCCTGAACAGCACAAGAAGTATACCTCAAGCAACAAACCTGCAGCCGCCTCTATGCATCACAAAATGTAGCCCCCCAAACAAACAAAAAGCTCATATGTTGAACTAAATTTACTTCCATGGGATACTATATTACATGCTATTATTTTAAAGTAATTTAAATGAGCCATTTAAGAATGGTATTTCAGCATGATCTCACACTTGAAGGTTATATACTAAAATAGTAACTCTGGCATATGAGCTGGTAGATTCTGGGTGGGTGAGCTTGAATTTCTTATTTTTGCTTATCTGGGTTGGATCAAATATTAAGTAAAATTGATAATGAAGCATATTTTGGCTATTTTCAATAAGCAACTGGATAAAAAGTGGATAGTAATCTTGCCTCATTCACAGAGATGTTCTAAACCCCAGAAGATACCAGAAACCATGAGTAGAACCCCAACAATATATATGCCATGTCTTCACTATATGCACGTAACTATTGGTGTCTACATAAAGTTTGATTTGTAAATTAAGAAAATAGTAAGAGGTTATCAACCTTAACTAAAAACAAAACAGCTATAAAAAATATGACTACGTAAGTAAATGTATATGAACATCATCTCTCAAATAACATATAATGTTATATATTATGAGGTTATGAAATTTGCCCATAAATGGATGGACATGGAGAGGATCATGCTGAGTGAAATTAGCCAGAGGGAAAAAGGACAGATATAGAATGACTGCATTTTTTGCAGGATATAAAAAAATATGATACCAATATCCAAGGTCAGGCAAAATATGGATCAGGAGGTCTTGTCAGTGGGTGGAATCTACTGCAAGTGTGTGGGAGTCAGAGGTTAGGTAACACAGAGAAAGGACCAGAGTGCTAATGATTGTTGGAAATGGTAATGCCAGACTAAGACTGAGCATTGAACATAGCAAAGGGATATACATGATAGCCTCTAAATGTATGTATTGTAAGCCACAATGTGCAAAAGAAGGAAGAGAGAAGAAAGAGAGAGAGAAAGAGAAGAAGCAAAATGCCTACCATAGAGGCAGGCTGGAGAAGGTGGAGGGAATCAGGGGACATTGGTGATGAGACATGAGCACTGGTGGAGGGATAGGTGCTGGAGCACTGTATAACTGAAACCCTAATATGAATATATTTGTAACTGTATATCTCATGGTGGTATAATAAATAAATGGAAAAAATAGTGCTATATATAGAACCAGGGTTGGCCATGGAAAACGTAAACAAAGAAGAGTGAAATAGCAAAGAATATTATTACTAATCTGATACTATATATTCAAAGAAGACCAGTATTAAGCAATTATTTATTACCTACAAGAATTAGAGTATATAAAAAATGGATAACAGGTGCCAGAGAGATAGTACAGTGGGAAAAGAGTTTGTCTTGCACGTTGGCCACCCAGGTTCAATCCCCAAGACCCTGTTTAGTCCCCAAATCCCACGATGAGCACAGAGCCAGAAGTAAGCCCTGAGAATTGCCAGGTGTGTGCTACCCAACTCCTCAATAAAAAAGAAGTGAAAATGTACCTTATTGATTGATACATATTACTCATTCAAAAATACTCAAAGTGGCGGGAATCACTGGGAAGTCGTCAGATGGAGGCGTGGTCGTCCCTTCCCCTCCATCTTGTGAGCCTGGTGGCCCTGCCCTTGAGCTGCCCACGGGCCAGCACAGGGCCTCACGGACGGCTGGGGAGGCTGGCGCTGGGCGGCGCCGGGCCTAGCTGACCATGGAACCCCGAGGAGGGCAGATGGGTTTTGGGAGTGGGCCTGTCGCCTCTGAGGGGTCCCGGAAGCAGCCGGATGAGACTCGCCCACCACACTAGCCACCATTTTTGCTGTCCGGACGCTGTGAAACGGCCTCAGACCAGATCAACAGAGCAAAGCCAGTTCGAGCCCAGGTTGCGCGCCGCAGCGGCGCGCGGTCCACTAAAATAGTGAAACAGTAATGTCTTTTAATGCACTGCAGTTCAACGAAGAGCAGGAAAGTTTGTTGGGAAGGGGATATAAAGAGGAAAGAAATGACATACAGAACCCGCCAAGTGGTTGAAGTGCGGGAGGGGGAGGGAGGCGGGGACATTGGTGATGGGAGATGGGTTTGGGCGGAGGGTGCGTGTTGGAACACTGTAGAACCAAAGCTCTACATGAGCATCTTTCAATTAAAAAAAAGGTGGAATCTTCCACAAACATGTGGGAATCAGTGGTTAGGTAAGACAGAGAAGGGAACAGTTTGCTAATATTTGTCAAAAATTATAATACCAGTCTAGAACTGAGCATTGAATATAGGAAAAAAGATATACATGATGATCTCTGAATGTATGTATTGCAATCCACAATGTGCAAAAAATACTCAAAGTCTCCCTCTGTATAGGGGATGAGGTCCAAACTTCTTTTAAAAATGATGTTATTCTGGGTCCGGGGAATGGGACTATGAGTAAAAGTGCTTGCCTTGTAAGCATAAGGTCATGAGTTCAGAACATGGTACCTCCCCATATGTACCAAGTAGGGCTCCAGAAGCTCTGCTGTTTGGAACTCCCAGTGCTGAAAGAGAGTGTACCAAATTCCTGGCACTGTACAGAATTTTATAATTTCTGCAAGCACATTTACCAGATGCACAATCCCCAGAGAACACAATAACCAAGCATGTGGAATAACCAGTCATAGCAGCAAAGAACAGAAAATGGGACAAGGTAAGCACAACCTCCAAAGTGGTATTGAAGTCTTCTTTCTAGATCTGTGCTCTCTAGCTGAACTGTAATGCGAGTCACAGAGAAAATAAAGAAATTGTAGTAAGCATATTAAAACAGTGAAATTAATGTTTAAACGTACTGTAATAAAATATATTCAAAGTATCACTTCAGAATTTAATCAGCACAAAGGTTACAAAGGCATATTAGATGCTTTTCTACATACAAAATCTCAAAGCTGTGATTGAAGCTACTGCTCATCAGTGCACCCACATTTTATCTCTGGTTTCACTTGTAGCCAACTGGCCTTCAAATCGATCATTAGAGCATTTGTTACTACTGTGGAGTTACTCATAGTGAAAT
>JAJIBD010032170.1:0-113993 GCA_021461705.1 Cryptotis parvus
TGCATGTTTACAAAGGGAATATAATCAGGAAATGCAAAGATTGTGTCTTACAATCCTGCATCCTTCAAGAAGAAATAAAAAAGGAAAATGGAAAACCACTTGCCGCATTAAGACTTTGAGAATAAAAAGCAACACACTGAAGTGCATCTGAATGTAATTGGCAAGTTGTAATACTCCTCGGAGAGCCTGGCTGCTTTCCATTTGCTGCTGGACTTGGCCTCAGACGCACACCGCGGAAGATCTTTCATAAATCTGGCATGCCAAGCTGTCACCTCATTTCCCAGGGGAACTTCCCACACACGGCGAGTGCGAGTGAGGGCAAACCTCAAACCCACAGAACATTGCGCTGGAACGCTTTCAAGCCAGGCACTTGGACTGCACACTGGCTGCAGCCTTTTGGCAAGTGACAAATGGAAAGCGCCCTGGAGCCTTGGGTTTGGGTGCCAAGAGAAGCCTGTGTAGTCAGGGACCTTCCTGAGTCCAATGCCTAGAGGGCTTCGTGAGGGTGGGTGGGTTGGTGGGGGGTGGAAGATACTAAGATCCAGTAATTGCTCTGAGTCAGAAACCATCTCTCTTCTTTGAAAGAGGAGTCAAACAATCTCCTTCTGAAAGGGTGGAAAGATGCACAGGGCTCGCTACTCTGGACCTTTTGGGAAATGGAGTCACAATTTGCTGCAGGTTGCCCTAATTCACCTGAAAGGCTGGAGAAGGGCCCAGGACAGATTCTTTCCTGCAGGATGCCAAGGCATCTTCTTAGTGCTTTGACCTTTCCATGTGACATCCCTTTTCTTCAAAGATGAATTACACCCTAAAACAGCTGAAAGGCGTGGTGACTTCTCTAAATCCATGAATGATGTGTTTCTTGAGAGGAGGAAGCAGCCGATTATGCACAAGTTCTCTGGCATCTGTCCCTAGAGATCCTGAGTGCAAAGTTCCCAGTAATCCTCAAGCATATACTTTGTGACAATAGAAACCAAGACCAAACACCAACCCCAGCACCAGGTGCTGTTACATGAACAAAAGAACAATGTGTGTGTCTGTATCAATGTATAAATGTATACAGGGAACTGGGGGAACTCCCATAAAAATCAATTATTTTTCTGGCACTGAAGATTAAAATATTTGCATTAAAAATTCAATTTACAAAGTGACTTACAAATCTTTTAAAGTAAATGATTTTTATTTAAAAAAGACAGCATATAATATATAAATTTTGGGTACACAACAAATTCCAGCCTTTATGTATAGTGTGAAATAATCACTGTAAATCTACTGAACACCCGTCACCACCTTGACACACATCGATTATCCTGCTTAAAAAGTAAATTATTCCTGAATGTAGCTTTGGTGAAGGCTGCATTTAGCAAACATTAGTATACCACCTACACGGGCGGAGCCTGGCAAAGCTACCCGGGTGGTATTTGATATGCCAAAAAAAAACAGTAACAATTATGGACCTCATTCCCCATGACCTGAAGGGAATGGTTTGAGGCTCTTCCTTTCCTGGAGCAAGCAGTTGCCCCAGGGGCATCCTGCTTGCAACAGGACATATGGAGATGTTACTTGTGCCCACAAGCAAAATCAATGGAAGACCAGTGATTCAAGAGGTACAAGTAATCATTTGGGAACATCTTTTATCTTTTATCAGGCACAGTGCCAAGAGGTAAAGAAAGACTAAAAATAAATAAATTTTACCTCAAAAGACCTTAGGTTATAAGAATGCCTGGGAAATTGCTGTCCTCAGAATGATCCAAAGGAAACCTTGCATGAAAGCAGTGTTTCCTTTAAAGAGGCACTTCAACAGAAAGGCTCAGATCTACTCTCTGCACATCCCGAGGGTGACCCATTGTTGGAGGACAGGTTTAGCTATTCTGGGAGTTTTGTTGTTTTGCCCACTCCCAGCTTAATCTACTTAAGTCAAGGTTCATTCTAATGAGACCTCTCTTCTATGTAAACACTGCTAGAGGGTATGACACTTACAGAAGTCACCTTGATTGATTAACTTCCTGACTTATACATCTACTAAGACTTCTATGTTTTCTAGATTGGGCACAGCTCCTCTTTATACCCACTGCACCCAGCGTGGGACAGTTAGAATTTGCCAGGAGACTACCACCCTGGCTACGCTGAGACTATAGGGAAGACTATAGGAAGGATCATACTAGTTTGCTCTCAGCAGGCAAGTGTGACCCTTTCAGTACAAGAGAACAAGATACTCAGAATCACCCTGGTGCAGATAATAATAAGAAGGACCTTGTGGGTACCATCTAGATTACATGAAGCTCATGAAGTTAAGATGTATTACTTTATATCAGCCCTCTCTCTCCCAGTGTTTTACATAAGAGATAATCTCCTTAGTCCTTGGCATAACCTTTGTTTATACCTGCAATAGGGTGTGGCACTACACTCTGTTTAGGGTTCTTTGTTGACATGACAACCTCCCGATCGGATTCACTGTATCACTGTCTTCCCGTTAATCATCGATTTGCTTCGAGCGGGCCCCAGTAACATCTCCATATGTCCTGTATCATGCTAGTAGAGCCCAAGGCATCTGCTTGCTCCAGGAACATAAAGAGCCTCAATCCATTCGGGAATGAGGTCTATAATTGTTATTGGTATTTGGCATATCAAATACAACACGGGTAGCTTGCCAGGCCTCTGCCATGCAGGTAGCATATTATTGTAGGCATCTCTAAGTCCAGCACTTATTGATGAACCCATGCTAGCCGTAAGCCGCGGCGAGCCGGGCGCTAATAGGCTGGTCTGCTGGGTGGAGGTCTGACGAGAGAGAAGTCCGGATGTGGAAAATGGAGGCCCTCATGGAGTGGGGTGTCGTCTGGCTTGTTGCGAGGCTCTGCTGGGATGGTGGGCCAGGGCTAGAACCCACCATCCCTCCCGGTGCCTCATGAGCGGCTGGTCACAGGGGAGAGCCAGTAGCAGCTCTGCCCCATGTCTGCGAATCTCTGGACCGGCATACCTGAGCCGGATTTAAGAAAGACTGCTGCAGGGTGGAACCCGATCGGATTACTTGGGTGTATATAAGGGGCTGACTTGAGGCCCCTTTTACCTTTGCCTTTTGGGCCTTTTAGCTTCGGCTTTTGGCTCCTCGGCCTCGGCTTTTGGCTTTTGGCTTTTGGCTTTCGGCCTTTTGCTCCTTCTTCTGGGTAGGACTCAGATCAGGTGAGATCCTCTCTCTTTGGTGGGAGACTTGGGCTCTTTTGTATGGTATAAGTTCGACCAGAACAAAATGAAAGTTTGTTCATTATATTGGAGTGCTGTGGAAGAGCTTTTCTACTATTAAAAGCCATTTTTTGGAACTGCACCGACTCGTGAGTTTTCATCTGTTCTCCGGCGTCCTCGGAGGTAGAAGACAACCTCTGTCCCGACACTGTTGGGGACCCCAGCCTGCCTCCCGAACAATCCATTTCCCTCTTTGCAGAGGGGGTCATTGGTTTTGCATGTTCCACTTATCCTGAATGGAAAGAATGAGAGGGGGGCCTTCCTGCTGGTTCTTCTTGCGGCTTCAGCTGGTCTCCACAGAGGAGCACTGCAGACTCAGGAGGCAAGGTGCAACCGCGGGAGTCACTATGTGATAGGACTGAGAGGATCTTTTAAATTTTGCTGGTGTTGGTGCAAATGGAGAGTAATCTTTCACAAATAAAACATCTCCCCCCTTTTTACTCTTTTTTGAGTCACACCCAGCAGTGCTCAGGGCTTACTCCTGGTTCTGGTCCTGGCAGTGTTCAGGGACCATGTGGGATGCTGGGGAACAAAGCTAGGTTGGCCGCATGCAAGGCAAATGCCATCCTGGCTGTACTATTGCTCTGGCCCCCAACACACCCGTTTTTAATGCTGAATTCTTAAGCAATAACAAGTGGAATTTTGCTTTTCATTTAAATTTTCATCTTTTTTTTTTTTGCTTTTTTTTTTTTTTGGGTCACACCCGGCAATGCTCAGGGGTTACCTCCTGGCTCTGCACTCAGGAATTACTTCCTGGCGGTGCTCGGGGACCATATGGGGATGCCGGGGATCGAACCCGGGCCGGCAAGAGCCAGCCGCGCGGCAAGGCAAACGCCCTACCCGCTGGCTATCGCTCTCTGGCCCCCCTAAATTTTCATCTTTCATGGTGCCAGCAGCCAAGCCCAGGCCACACACGTGTAGGGCATGTGCTTTACTATGGAGCCACATCTCCCACCTCCCCAGCCATGTTAGGCTATTTCACATGTTCCAACACTGAGTCCAGTATTTTATGTAAGTTTTAAACTTTATGAATGACAAGAATCTAATGAGGGAGGTGCAATTAGACTGAGATGAAAGCTCGGGGATTTAAATAATCTGTTTAAAGGCACACACTAAAAGGTGGGAGCTCAGAGGCATTGCCTTTGTAGTTTGCCTTCCCCTGTTACCACTCAGTTGGTTTTCCCACTTCCATCGGTGCATAATAAGTGGCAGGATTATTTTTCATTTTAAAGAATTTCTAAGACAATGTGGTGGAAAAAATATCGTTGGATCCATTTATGAAGTACCATGTGCCCAGGCAACTGTAAATCTCTACCTCTCTGCCCCCAATACTTTGGAATAAAAGGTCAGGTGTTCTCTTGCACCATCTACTTCCAATGACCTTGCACTGTATCTATGTACTGACTGGTCTTTCTCCCCTAGTAAACAATGCCCAGAAAGGATTTTGCATTGTCAGTCATTTTAGATCCCCAGACTCTCACAATGCAAGATATGCTGCATGTAATGTTTAAATGACTGAGCACATGGACTAATACAGAGATTGAGATATAAAGCAAATAGATAAGGATGAAATACATCTGGTGAATAAGGCGAAACTAGAATTTTCTGAGTACCTACTATGTGCTATGATTTGCTTAGTCTATAGACAAGGCAATTTAAACTAGAGGCTATAAACAATGTTTGAGTAAGTGGGTCTCACAGCTCCATTAAATGTATAATTGCATGAGGAAGTTTTGATGTATATAGTCAATGAAATTCCTATATTAGTTTCCAAAATTTTACAACAAACGTTTTTAATTTTTTTTTTAAAAAGATGATATCTTGCATTTTGCTGAAATAAGGACTGAACTTGAGGTGATTATTCTAAGTGATCTAGGCTAGAAAGTTCACCTCGGAGAACACTGTGCAGCTGTCACAGCTTGGCCAACTCACCTAAACTGGCTGTTTTTTTCAATGCAAAGGGCTCAAAGATGTGGTGCTGCTTTGGTCCTATGGTTCTAGCAACCACTGACGAAGGACCATGCTGGCGATACTCAGGCACCTTCAGGGATGTACCGAATTGTGCTTGGGTGCACTACACTCCGCTGGTGCCTGGTGGGCCGCGTGGTTCCAGGGATGGTGCATGCTAGATATGTGCTGTAACTGCTGTGTTATCTCAGCCCTCTCTGAACACTCGCCTGGAGGCAATGAGCCTGGTAGAACTCTCACCCCTTGTGTTGTGCTCTAGCACAAACCCACCTCTCCAAGAAGACTTCATGTAGAAAGTTTGGGCTATTGTAAACTTCTTTCTTCAGGACCAAAGCATATGGGTACTGTAATATCATAAGTTATAGTGCTTCCCACAGTCAAGGAAATTCTGAACAAGGATCAATCCACAACATTTAATCTGAAAAATAGGCCAGATATTTTGAATTTAGAACATAAAAGATAACATGCTATATTACATGACACCCTCAAGAAGTATGAAAATTAATATAACCAAAATTAACGCTTTCTGCAATAAAATGAGTATTCATATTAAGCTAGATGTATATTTTATGAAAATATCCTCATGATTTCAGCTGAGATTTTGCAGCATGTTTATCAACAAACTTGGAGGCTTTTGAAATTTTATTATTCCAAGTAAGACTTTTTTGGACATGTATGTAATTGAAAAAAAATCCTATTTCATATAAAGTAGATGCTAGACTTGTCTAAAGAAGAATTTACATCTGGAAATGGTGTGTGTGTATGTGTGTGTGTGTGTGTGTGTGTGTGTGTATGCATGAGTGCCTATGACTGGTCACAGCATTGCTGCAACTCATTTATTACCCAGATTCATACTGCTCCATTTTTTTTTTCCATATATATATATATATATATATATATATATATATATATATATATATATATATATCCATGCTGATTCAGAGCTTCTGGTCAAGTGACATCCTCACAGTCTTCATTTTTCATACCAAGAACCTCCAGATCCTCTTCCTTGATCACTTCACTTGTATCACTTGTCTTCCCATTGTTTCATCAATTTGCACAAGCGGGCACCAGTAACATCTCCATATGTCCTGTCACATGCTAGTGTAGCCCAAGGGCATCTTCTCACTCCAGGAATATGAAGAGCCTCAAACCATTCCATCAAGTCATGGGAATGAGGTCTATAATTGTTACTGGTTTTTGGCATATCAAATATGACACGGGTAGCTTGCCAGGCTCTGCTGCGGGTGGGATACTCATGTAGTAGCCTTTCATCTTGTGCATGTATTGATTAACCACACAGCCACAAAGCGGAAGCACAACACAGGGAAAGATCAGCTCTTCTGTTGGGTGAGCTCTGACGAGCTGTGTAGTCCAGAGGTTGAAAATGGCGCCCTCATGGTGTGGGGCTTCTTGTGAGGCTCTGCTGGGATGACAGGCCAGGGCTAGAACCTGTTTTCCCTCTTGGGCACCTCATGATCAGTTGGGCACAGGGAGAGCTGGTAGCTCTACCCCTTGTCTCTGAGTCTCTGGATCAGGCATAACTGGGCTTGAAATAGATGGCTGTAGGGTGGGACTCTGATGAGCCCTGCTTATGCTTCCTTGCATAAGAAGCAGCAAATACCTATCCCCACATCATCTAGTCTGAGTCCTGGAACTAGTGACACAGAGGACCATTTAAGACTTAAAATTTGTAAAGCAGAAATGGCATAACTTAGATGCAAACCCTGCTCTCTTCTTGCTCAGCCTCTATGGCTAATTCATCCAATGCTCTAAAAGGATGAAGTGCAGAAATGAATAGTATGGCAATTTTTCAATTTTGTTACCTATTTAGATGGGGGTAGTGAGTCTACAAGATGGTCTTAATTTGTATTTCCTCAATAACTCAAATGTTGAACAGCTTTTCATGTCCTAATTTGCTATGTAGATAACTTCTCTGATGTATTCAAATCTTTTCTCATTTTGATTTCCCTTATAGAGGGATGGAGGCTGGAGTCACACATAGTAGTGCTCAGGGGTTATACCTAGCTCTGTAATAAGGGTTGACTCCTAGTGGTGCTTGGACCAGATGCAGGAATAAATCAAGGTCAGCTGCATGCAAGGCAGCAGCTCTGTATAAACTCTGTATAAACTCTGACCCATCTTTCCTTTGGGTTTCTTGTGTTATTTTAAGAGTTCCTAATGTATTCTGTCAATAGGCCTTTTATCCAAGTCTTTGGCTTGTCTCTTCATTTTCTCAACAATAACTTTGAAATACAACTTGTTTGATTAAGCACTATTTCATAATTTGCTATTTCTTGGCTCATTTTTTAAATATCATATATAAAAACCTCTGCCTATACTCAGGCCTTTTATCATTCTGCCTTACAAAAATCTACACACCATTTTTTCAACTCACAGAGACAAACAGGCATTGCCTCCCTACTACTTCTCATCTTGACAATTTGAAAAGCCTTCCGTACATCTCAAAACTCCCACAAGCAATCTATCTTTAAGGCTCACTTAGCTCTTTCTTATATGTCAGGAGTCAATGTAACCTAGCTGCCTCATATTCAAAGACTTCAGTTTCAGTGTCATGGATTTCGTCCCAACTTTTTGTTTCCAGGTGGGAAAACGAAATCTATCAACTTGACTCTGTCTGACAATAACTAGAAGTCCTGTGATTACTTGAACTTTAACAAAATTGCCTTTCTTTAGTAATGAAAGGCCAACAGCTTACCACCTGAAGTTACAATGGTACCACATTCCCCTAAAATTTGTTCTTTTAATAACCCCAAATCATTTTAACTGCCTGTGATAATTATGGATATTTCTAACCTCATTCAAATTAGTTGACATAAAAACAAAGAGTATCCAAAGAGATCTGCCTGCCCTCACATGAAGGTATTTTGTCTGCATAATTTTAAATTTAATATTTAAAAAAAATTAAATCTACCTGGACCTTGCAAATAGGTGGCTTGTCTAAAATCTCTATAAAACACTTGTGGTATTTGGCCCCAGCAGCCCCCTGAATTAAATCATTCTATTTAAGGCTGTAATATTCAATTAAGCCATACTAGTATGAAACTAAGTATGCCATAATAATTCTGTCATTATATTGCTCATTATACTGAATACTAGCAAGTAAAGTCTTGCAATATTAACCTTGACTGCCTAATCAGTCATAAAATTTGAAAAGAAGACAAAAGGGAAAACAGCATTGAATAGTCATCACTATACCAGGAAAATCCAAGTTATTGTTGAGATATCACCCTCAGATAGGGAGATCTCTAAGCAGGATGTTTTTAATATTGATTACTAGATGGTGGGGTGGGAAGAGTCCTCCACCTTGGAAATGCCTACTTCTCTTGAAGAATGGAGCCAGTGTCTTCTTAACATCCTCAGGGGCTTTCCTAAGAACACTTTGATGAACCTAAATTTCCTCTCCCCTATGACTACTATATTCCTGGTGCCTGAAGGTAGCTTCCCACTCTTATGAGCAGAACCCGTAATAGATATTTTAACAAGCACTTCTTTAAGCTCCATATTCTCTAGGTGAGAACACCAGCTTTCGTTGTTTTTTTTCTTTAGTCTAGAGGAGTAAGTCTTAGCACTATCTGTATTAGCAGTGTGCCTCAAGCTGACTTTCCAAGTTGGGAAGAAAATAAATGTCCAGTAAATGTCTCGTTATCAAGTTTGCCCCTTCACCAGATTTGGAAATATAAAGCATTGGCTAGCTTTACTTCCTGAGCAGGGCCAAAAACTCTTCTGCTGGGCTGTCTTTTATAGGAGCAGTGATGTGGCAGTTTCTTCCAGATTGGCTGACACATCTGGCAACGGAAGGAAAAACTAGAAAATGAGATTTAGGGATGGGAAATGGGAGTAGGGTTGCTCCTCATACAAGGGCAGTACTCAGGGGACTCTTCAGTGCAGGGACTGAACCAGGACTGGTCACATTCTGACAAGCACCTTAAACCCTGTGCAAGCTTTCTGGTCCAGGAAATGAAATCTTGTGACTCCACCAAGCCTGTATCCTAAGCCTGGCCTGGTCCTATGCACTTGATTCCAGCGTGCTTGCATTGCTCCTTGTTGGATTCAGTGGGTACAAGGAAGCTCATTCTTTGTCTCTCCCTGCACTGTGACACCTCACTGACATCAAACATAGCTTCTGAATAGACCTCAACCTGAGAGAGGAAGACCCAACCGACCCAGGAACAGCACGTATTCCGAAGCAAATACTTTTTTTTGACTAAATTTTCTCCTTTCAATTTTTGCATACTATATGATACTGAGTACTTTCTGAATACTGAAGTAATTTCAAGATTACTTTCTGAATGGGAGGGAGTATGATTGAACCACACTCATTGTTACTTGGGGGGATATTCCCAGCTCTCTACTTGGGGGGTTGGTTGCTCCTGGCATTGTTCCAGGGACCATGAGATTCCAGAGACTGAATGAGGGTTGGTCACATACAAGGCAAATAGCCTAATCCTTGGCCCTGCTTTCCATATTTCAGATGTTAGTCTTAATTGCTTTATGACTATAAAGCCCTATTTGTTTCTGTCTAAGACGCTTTTCTTTTCTCTATTATATTGCCTCAATAAATATATGTATCTACATTTGACCTCAGGAACATTACTAGAATAGGCTAAAATAGTGATATGAATGCTTTTCAGACCTGACAATATATTTATCTAACTCATAAGAGGACAAGAAAGGACTCAGACAGTAATATATCTATTGTCTTTGACAGTTACAAGTCTTTTCTGTGTTTACTCCTTACACGGGATTACATATGTGAGATGCGATGCATGAAAAAAGAAGAGATGCAACCAACACAGAAATAGAAGAGAGAGCTTAAGAATGAAAAATAATGAATTCTGAGGCTAGACAGATAACAGAGTTGGTAAGGTCCTGCCTCACATATAGAAAAACTATTTTTTGCTTTCAAAAAAAAGTTTGGGGGCTGGAGTGATGATAGCCCAGTGGGTAGGGCATTTGCCTTGCACGCAGCCGGCCCATGCTGGCCTGGGTTCGATCTCCGGCATCCCATATGGTCCCCTGAGCACTGCCAGGAGTGATTCCTGAGTGCAGAGCCAGGAGAAACCCCTGAGCATGGCTGGGTGTGAGCCCCCCCAAAAAAAAAAAGTTGTAGTTTCAACATATTGCTTCTCTGTAATGGACATTCTTGTTGCTTTTCCAATACTTTCTCCCTCTCCTTCTGGTAAGCACACTGAATTTCAGATTCATATCTGTGTCAAATCAAGATTTAATGAAAATTATCTTTAATCAAATACCTTGATAATAAAAACAAACATCCTTCCAGGAAAGTGCTCCTCCAACTGAAGCACTTGGATCCAGCCTAAACTTACCAAAAGATTTACAGAGTTAAAGGTTGACAGTTCAAAAAGTAGCACACAGTACAGGTAAATGTGGTCCAAAAATAAAAGCGGTTTTCTCCTCTGAGTGTAGTTTCTGGTATGACCTGAACCCCATCCCTAGATCTAATAGATTTCACAATTGCTTATGTTGCTTCAAGTTGCTTATCTTATATCTACATTGTTGCAGGATTCCTCTAAGAGCCCCTTTCTCTACCCTATGGAGGTTTTTCCAGGCGGATCTTGGCTCAAGACATTAGCATATAAAAAGACATTGGGTGAGTGCTGGGAGAAATTACCTGAGGGCATTTGACCCTGCCAGAAGTTTACATTTGGCTTGCAGCTCCTCCCAGCTCTGCTGGGAGGCTTTGAATTTTCATCTCTAGATAGCCCAGCCCAGAATGGGCCGAGCTGGGGAGTTTGGGCGGATTTCTGGCTATAAAATAAGCTGCAAGAAGAAAGAAGCTCTCTTTTTCCCCCTTTGCCATTTCGGCTTCCCTTGGCGTTTTGCTTCTCCGTCCTCTCCATTCTCTGTTGGGCCTCAACACGTGGTGGCAGCCATCTTGGCCTGCACCTGGCTGGGGCCTAGCTGGGAACGCAGAGTCCGGAGGTTTTCCCTGCTCTTGGATTGTATATTGGAACCTGTAATAGTTAAGCCCTTTTAAAACTGCATCAGATTCCTGAGTTTTCACCCATTCCTCGCCGGCGTTGGAGATAGAAGGGAATTCGCTTTCCCAGCACTGCTGGGGACCCCGGCGGAGCTCCCCGACATCTGGCATAGTGCACTACAGCCCAGAACTCCTGGACTCAAGCGATCCTCCAGCCTCAGCCTCCCGAGTAGCTGACATGAGACCGGCTGCTACAGAAAGAAATTGATGCCAGAGCAGAGATGTGAAGAATTAGGACTTTTCGTGATAACTTGGAGTCACTGAATTCAACCAACTGAAACCTACTGCATGTTTGGTGGTGAATGAACCAGTTAACCCACTATGATGCTTCAGCCAGTCAGACTGTACTTTTTGTTATATGCGAAAGGATGCAGGATGCATTTAGAAATTTACCACACATTTACTGGAAGGGGATTCCTGCATTTAAAAGAAAGAAACTACAGTTGAGAAAGCTAGGAGAGTGCTAAACAACAACTTTATATTTTAAACACTTTTTCTGTCATATTAGCAGCTATTACCATATTAAGACAGGCTATTTGGCTACCAGTTGTTATTGCAAGCAATGTGGCAAACTGTGTAAGAAAATGTATTCTATAATTGGGGGGGTACTTTAGTACACTGCAACTGCTATTCCATAGAAGGGAATTAGTACTGGGTTAATACCAGATGAAGAGAAAGATAACATTTAGCAAATAAAACATAAAAGTAAGACATTGTATATAATAGTGCATTAGTTTTATTGATAGTCAAAGAAAAAAATTCATTATCTGAATTGGAAAGAGATTTTTCTTTATTTAACCCAGGATTTTTCCTTACACTTTGTGTGGCCTAAATTTTTTCCCAAAAAGACTTTATGTTGTTGTTCTTCAAGTGATAATGTCCACCATGGTTGCATCTCATTCTGTAACGGAAGCAGAAGGTCTATCAACAGGCTCTGACCACGATGTTTCAGCCAATGGCTCATTTCTTCACACTCTATTTAAAAACAGAGAATAAACAAAAATGAACCTTCAACTTGATTTTTTCATTTATAAGGCACACTACTTGTTGAATAAGTCAGACATTGTTGTCTAATTTACATTTTCTATAAAGTAATTTCTATAATTTACAATTTCATAAGCTCAAAAAGATATAGAATGTTTTTCCTTTAGAAGTTATTTTTCATTTTTTGGTTTTTGCTTTCATACCCAGTGATGTTCAGGGGTTACTCCGGCTCTGCACTCAAGAATTACTCTTGGCCATGCTTGGCAGACCATGTGAAATGCAGGGGATTGAAGCCAGGTCGGCCATGCGGAAGGCAAATGCCCTACCTACTGTACTATCGCTCTGGCCCCAAGAAATCTTAAAGCACATCTGTCATCATGAGGCTTGTACAGCTAGCTATCAGTGACTAATGGAAGCAGGAATACCTGAGACTAAGTAAGAAGTGAGAAAAGTACGTCTTAAGAAGTAATGTGGGAAAAGTGGGCCCAATATTTAGGAATTTGGAGTATCTGAAAGCTTTGCAGAGGAAGATCTAATAAAAGATGCAGTCTGTCAAAGATCCACTTTACTTTCATCCTACCCATCTCCACTTCCTATGGAAAATCTCATAAGTAGTTTAATTTATACAGATCCGTAATTGTAGATGGCTCCCACCCTGCCTGCCCCTTTTTACCATGCACGACTTTAGTGGAACTACTCGGAGTGGTAATAACTAAAATGAACTGAAGAAAGGTTAGAGAAGATTTGTTCATGCCAGTCTTAGGATGGGCAGAATCCCTAAGGCTGTGGCTAAATGGCTCATAGTCTTCCAAAGTAAAGGTTCTCTCCAGTTTAGAAAATAAAGTTTTGGATTCTACTATACTCACATGATGTCTATCCTGATGGCATCACGGGGTCTGTAACAGTCATCTCTTTTGATTCGCTTTGGTTTTTGGTTTGGGTGTGTGGGGGGGTCACACCTAGCTATGCTGAGGGCTTCTTCTGGCTCTGTGTTCAGGGATCACTTTTCCAGTGATCCAACAGCTTTCTTTACAGTGATTATTTACTTCTCTGGCCTTCCTAGATTTAAAACTGTTTGCCAGGGGATGTTGCTGAAAATGGGTGCTTTTAATGATGATCTCGAAAAAAAAAAAAAAACCTCAAGGTTTTTAATGCAGTATTCAATGTCTAGCTATTGGTTTCAAGTTTATTGGTTACTAAGTAAAACTTCATGTTAACTTTATCAAACAAGAAACTAGAAATGAAGTTCAAACTGAGCATACCTTTACTCAATCACATTATATACTGAGCTTCACTTCCCTGGCAATAGGAAGCCTCAGGCTGATGGTCTTACAAACCCTTTCCACGCAGGTGCACCACTGCTCTTTAAAAGGCAGGGCATGAAAGAATGCTCAACAGAAAACAAAGGGCTTGCTGGCAGCCTGGAGCGCTGCCAAAGCCTCGCCATTCCTCGGACCCGGCCAAATGCCCCGTGACAATCTCCCTGACCCCACCTGCTCTCCTTCAGGTGTATTTGGAATTCATTTTGCCCCCACCCCGCCACACACACGGGATAAACCAGACAACAAAGGGCTGGCTGGCAGCCTGGAGCGCTGCCAAAGCCTCGCCACTCCTCAAACCTGGCAGACCCACCCCCTGCCAACACCAGTCTGAACCCCAGCTTTCACACCCCAAAGCTCAAAACCGGGTGGATGCTAGTGCATCAGTACGAAACAGCTTTTGGATATCCTATATAGGAAAACCGGGATACATAACCACAATACTCCCCATACCCCATAGCTACAATATCCCCACATTCCAAAAACTCGGTGAACAACCCTGACAATTCCCACTCTACTGCCCAGCCACACAAGTACAGTCAAGCTGCAACCTGTAATGGTCACAATGGTGAAGCAACGCAGAATACCATCAAGCTCTCTGTAAGCGAAGACACCTGCTAAGATGAGCCAAGTATTAATGATGAGTCGTATAACCTCTCCGATAAGCAATTTTGAAGGGAGCTGTTGAGGATGCATAAGGAGCTCAAAGAAGCAGTGGAACACAGAGCCAATAAAATGCAAGAGGACATGAAAGAAGAAATGAGGAAAATGGAAATGAAAATGCAAGCAGAAATAACAGATATTAAAACATGAGGTGGGGTAAATTAAAAACTCACTGGAAGGCCTTCGCAGCAGAGTCACAGCTGCTGAGGACAGAAACAATGAGCCCGAAGACGAGGTGCAGAGACTTTCTTGGCAACAGCAAAAAGATGGAAAAAGACAGTAAATGAACAGACAATAAGAGATGATAGAGATGAAGCCAAAAGGAGTAACATAAGAATCACTGGAATCCCAGAGGAACAAGAAGAAAACCCTGATGAAGAAGCAACCATCAAAGCAATCATTGCCGAGAATTTTCCAGAACTTAAGAGTGCTTGCACCCAGTTTCAGGAGGCCTGAAGGGTACCATCTAAAATAAACCCAAATAAGAACACTCCAATTCATATCCTACTCAAAATGACAAGAACCATAGTTTGAGATAGAATATTGAAAGCAGCAAGATCAAAGAAGGAAATCACATACAAAGGAAAATCCCTAAGATTTACAGCAGATTTTTCAGAGGAAACACTACGAGTCCAAAGACAATGGTTGGATATCATAAAAAAGACTAAATGAAATAAAGGCCTCGCCAAGAATTCTTTACCCAGACAGACTCGCATTCAATTATGAAGAAAAAAATACACGTCATAGATAAGCAACAGCTCAAGACCTTCATAGACTCAAAACCAAATTTAAAAGGTCTGAAGGAGCTGCTGTAAGACAAGACAAACCCCCAAAACCACAACAAACTTATTAAAAAAGATGGCTCAAAATCCTATGACAATTATTTCTCTCAGAGATAATGGTCTAAAAGCACCAATCAAGAGACACAGGGTGGCATTAAATGGATTAAACAAATGAATCCAACATTCTGCTGCCTATAAGAAATACATCTGAATAACCAGAGGAAACACAGACTCAAAGTCAAAAACTGGAAGACAATTCTCCATGCAAACAACTCCTCCAAAAAAGGCAGGTGTGGCCATACTAGTATCTGACAACATAGAATTTAAGCTAAAAAATGTTAGAAGGGGGCCAGAGTGATAGCCCAGCGGGTAGGGCATTTGCCTTGCACGCGCCGGCCCATTCCCGCCAGGGTTCGATTCCCGGCATCCCATGTGGTCCCCCAAGCACCGCCAGGAGTGATTCCTGAGTGCAGAGCCAGGAGAAACCCCTGAGCATTGCCGGGTGTGACCCAAAAAAGCAAAAAAAAAAAAAAAAAAAAGTTAGAAGGGACAGTGAGGGCCATTTCTTAATAATTAAGGGATATGTATACCAGGAAGAAATTACACTCCTAAACATATATGCACCCAACGAGGGGCCAGCAAAATACTTAAAACAACTGCTAATAGACTTCAAATAAGACATTGACAGTAACACAGTAATAGTTGGAGATTTCAACACTGATTTATCAACTCTTAATAGATGGACAAGACTGAAACTCACCATGGAAATACTGGACCTAAAAGGAAGAAATGGAAGAAAGAGGACTGGTTGATATATATAGGGCTTTTCATCCCAACAAAGCTGAATACACATTTTTCTCCAATTCACACGGGACATTCACCAAGATAGACTACATGCTGAACCACAAAGCATACCTCAATAAAATAAAAAAGAAATTGTGTCAACTGCTTTCTCAGACCATGATGCACTGAAAATAGAAGTTAACCACACACAGAAACAGGTAGTCAAACCAAACACCTGGAAACTGACTAGCTCACTGCTGAACAACCAGTGGGTCATAGAAGAAATCAAACAAGAAATACAAAGATTCCTGGAAATGAAAATGAAGCACAAACTATCAAAACTTGTGGAACACAGCAAAAGCAGTGTTAAGAGGAAAGTTCATAGCTCTGCAAGCATTCATCAGAAAAGAAGAAAGGGCCCACATAAATAACCTGACTTAACAGCTCAAAATACTAGAAAAAGACCAACAAAAGGAGCTCAACTCAGGTAGAAAGAAGGAAATAATAAAACTTAGAGAGGAAATCAATGAGCTAGAACCCAAAAAACAATCCAAAAGATTAATGAAACCAAGAGCTGGTTCTTTGAAAAAAATAAACAAGATTGACAAGCCTCTGGCAAGACTTGTAAGGACAGGGAAAGAGAGAACTCAAATAAACGGAATCAGAAATGAAAAGGGGGACATCACAACAGAAACCACAGAAATCCAAAGGATCATCAGAGATTACTTTGAGAACCTATATGCCATGAAACATGAGAACCTGGAAGAAATGGATAAATTCCTGAAGCCCTATAACCTCCCACGGCTGAAACAAGAAGACCTGCAATACCTGAATAAGCCTATCACCATCAAGGAAATTGAAACAGCAATGAAAAGTCTGCCCAAACACAAAAGCCTAGGTCCATATGGATTCACTAGTGAATTCTTTCAAACCTTTAAGGAGGTCCTACTGCCAATCCTTTTCAAGCTCTTCCAGGAAATGGAAGAAACAAAAACATTCCCAAACAGCTTCTACCAGGCACATATCACCTTGATACCTGAGCAGGCAGAGACAACACAAAAAAAGAAAACGACCAATCTCCCTGAAGAACACAGATGCTAAGATCTTCAACAAAATACTAGCAAACAGAATCCAAAGTCTCATCAAAAGATTATACATCATGACCAAGTAGGATTCATCCCGGGAATAAAAGGATGGTTCAACATTCACACGTCAATCAAAATAATACATCATATCAGTAAGAGAAAAAATAATAACAATATAATCCTATAAATAGACACAGAGAAAGCATTTGACAAGATCCAACACCCGTTCATGATTAAAATCCACCAGAAAATGGGAATTGAAGGAAACTTCCTCAATATAGTCAAAGTCATCTACCAAAAGCCCACAGTGAGTATCATTCTCAATGGGGAAAAACTAAAAGCCTTCCCCCTAAGATCAGGCACAAGACAAGGTTGCCTACTCTCACCACATCTATTCAATATAGTACTTGAATACTTGCCATAGCAATCAGAGAAGAAAAGAACATTAAAGGTATCCAGTAGGCAAGGAAGAAGTCAAGCTATCACTATTTGCAGATGACATGATATTATACCTAGAAAACCCTACACTCTCTACCAAAAAGCTCCTTGAAACCATAGACACATATAGTAGAGTGGCAGTGTACAAAGTCAATACCCAAGTCAATGGCTTTCCTATATACAAGTAATGAAAGAGAAGAAAGGGATGTCAAGAAAGTGATCCCATTTACAATTGTACCACAGAAAATCAAATACCTAGGAATCAGTTTGACAAAGAACGTAAAGGACCTCTACAGAGAGAACTACAAAACGTTATTTCAAGAAGTAAAAGAGAAAACCAGGAAATGGAAACACAATCCCTGCTAATGGATGGGGAGAATCAACATTGTCAAAATGGTAATGCTCCCTAGAGCTTTATACAGATTGAATGCCATGCCTATAAGGATACCCATGACATTCCTCAAAAGAAATTGACCAAACTCTCCTGAAATTTGTATGGAATAATAAAACCCCAAGGATAGCTAAAGCAATTCTTGGGAAAAAGAAGATGGGAGGCATCACCTTTCCCATTTCAAACTGTACTACAAAGCAGTAGTAATTAAAACAGCATGGCATTGAAATAAAAATAGACATGTGGACCTATGGAATAGATTGAGTATCCTGACAACCAGCCTCAAACACATAATCTTTAACTTCAACAAAGGAGCAAAAAGTGTGAAATGGAACAAGGAAAACCTCTTCAACAAGTGGTGCTGGAAAAACTGGGCAGCTATATGTAAAAAACTGAATTTAGACCTCTTTCTATCACCATGCACAAAAATCAGATCAAAATCGACTAAAGATCTCAATATCAGACCTGAATCCATAAAATACATCGAAGAAAATATAGGAAAAACCCTCCACCCGGACGGCTGGGGAGGCTGGCGCTCGGTTTGCGCCGGGCCTAGCTGACCATGGAACCCCGAGGAGGGCAGATGGGTTTTGGGAGGGGGGCCCGTCACCTCTGGGGGTCCCGGAAGCAGCCGGATGGGACTTCGCCCATCACACTAGCCACCATTTTTGCTGTCCGGACGCTGCAAAACTGCCTCACGACCAGATCAACAGAGCAAAGCCAGTTCGAGCCCAGGTCGCACGGGCCGCTGGGTGGCGCGCGGTTCACTAAAACAGTGAAACAGTAATGTCTTTTAATGCACTGCATTCCATGAAGAGCAGGAAAGGTTGTTGGGAGGGAGATATAAAGAGGAAAGAAATGACATCAGAACCCGCCAAGTGGTTGAGGTGCGGGAGGGGGAGGGAGGTTGGGACATTGGTGATGGGAGATGGGTTTGGGTGGAGGGTGCGTGTTGGAACACTGTAGAACCAAAGCTCTACATGAGCATCTTTCAATTAAAAAAAAAAGGTGGAATCTACCACAAACATGTGGGAATTAGTGGTTAGGTAAGACAGAGAAGGGAACAGTGTGCTAATATTTGTCAAAAGTGATAATACCAGCCTAGAACTGAGCATTGAATATAGGAAAAAGATATACATGATGATCTCTAAATGTATGTATTGCAATCCACAATGTGTAAGAGAAGAGAGAAAGAGAGAGAAGAGATAAAGAACTTGCCATAGAGGCAGGCTAAGGGGAGGGGGAGGGAAGTGGGGACATTGGTTTTGGGAAATGGGCACTGGTGGAGGGATGGGTGCTGGAACACTGTATGACGGAAACCCAAACATGAACATCTTTGTAACTGTATATCACATGGCGGTGTAATAAAATATTTAAAAAAAAAACAAAAAAAAACCCTCCACGACTTTGAAGCTAAAGACATCTTCAAAGATGAAACACCACTAACAAATAAACTAGAAGAAAGGATAAACATATGGGGACTACATGAAACTAAAGTTTCTGCACCTCAAAAGAAACAATGACCAAGATACAAAAACAGTCCACAGAATGGGAAGGAATACCCACCCAATATCCATCTGATAAGGTGTTAGTATCCAGGATATATCAGGCGCTGGTAGAACTTTACAAGAAGAAAACAGTCAACCCCATCAAAAAATGGGGAGAAAAACTATGAAAAGACATATGAAAAAAATGCTCATCATCATTGTTCATCAGAGAGATGCAAATCAAAACAACAATGAGATATCATCTCACACCACAGAGTCGGACTCATATCCATAAGAGCAAAAACAACAAGTGTTGGCGTGGATGCAGGGAAAAGGGGACTCTCATCCATTGTTGGTGGGAATGTGGACTAATACAGCCATTTTGGAAAACAATATTGACATTCCTCCAAAGACTAGAAATTGAGCTCCCATTTGACCCAGCCATACAACTCCTGGGAATATACCCTGGGAAGCCAAAAACACACAGTGGAAACACCTCTCTCTCTCCTCTCCCTCTTTCCTTTGGGCATTAATAGCTTGCAATACAAGTACTGAAAGGTTATCATATATATCCCTTTACCTAATTTTAGCACTCAATTCTTATCAAAGTGATCATTTGCAACTATCATAGTCACAGTGGTCCCTTCTCTATCCTAACTGCCATCTCCCCACCACTTGTGACAAGCTTCCAACCATAGACCAGTCCTCCTGACCTTCATTTCTACTGTCCTTGGGTAACGTTTTTAGTATACCACAAATGAGTGCAATCATTCTGTGTCTATTCCTCTCCTTCTGTCTCATTTCACTCAGCATGATAGTCTCCATGTCCATCCATTTATAAATAAATTTCATGACTTCAAGGACTTCTCCGGACTTCCCCCTTGTCAGAACTCCACCCAGCAGACCAGCCTATCACAGCCTGGCTCATGCGGCTGCTTGCAGCCACGCGGTTCATCCATAAATGCTGGATTTTTAGATGACTACAAGTGTATGCTACCCGCAGCGGCAGAGCCTGGCAAGCTACCCGTGTCGTATTTGATATGCCAGATACCAGTAACAATTATCGACCTCATTCCCATGACCTGATGGAACGGTTTGAGGCTCTTTCTGTTCCTGGAGCAAGCAGGTGCCTTTGGGCTCTACTTGCATGAGACAGGTTATATGGAGATGTTACTGGTGCCCACTCGAGCAAATCGATGATAAACGGGAAGACAGTGATACAGTGATTCATGACTTCATTTTTTTTTCCTGGTGGTCTATGTAGATGTACCATAGTTTCTTTATCCAGTTGTCTGTTCTTGGGCATTTGGTTATTTCCAGATTTTGGCTACTTTGAATAGTGCTGCAATGAAAATAGTAGTGTAGATAGCATTTTTGCTGTGTGTTTTTGGGTTCCCAGAGTATATTCCCAGAAGTGGTACTGCTGGGTCATATGAAAGCTCAATTTCTAGTTTTTAGGAATGACCATATTGTTTTACAAAAAGGCTGGACCAGTTGGCATTCCCACTAACAATGAATGAGAGTTCCTTTTTCACTGCATCCACACTAGCACTGGTTGTTCTTGTTATTTTTGATGTGTGGTATGAGATATCTCACTGTTGTTTTAATTTACATCTCCCTAATGATTAGAGATGTAGAGCAATTTTTGTGTGACTTTGGGACATTTGAATTTCTTCTCTGAGAAAGTTTCTGTTCACTTCTCCCTGTTTTTGATGGGGTTGGATATTTTTTCTTGTAAAGTTCTACCAGCACCTTACGTATCTTGGATATCGACCCCTTATCAAATACATACTGGGTAACTAGTTTTTCCCCATTCTACAGTCTGTCTTTGATCTTGGTCACCATTTCTTTCCTTTTCCTTTTTTTTTTTGCTTTTTGGGTTACAAGTAGCAATGTGCAGGGGTTCCTGGTTCTGCACTAAGGAATTACGCCTGATGGTGGTTGGGGACTATATGGGATGCTGGGGATTGAAGCCAGGTTGATTCTGTGCAAGGCATATGCCCTTCCCACTACTGTACTATTGCTCTGGACCTGGTCACTATTTCTTTTGAGATGCAGAAGCTTCTTAGTGTAATGTAGTTCTAATTTTATTTTTGCTTACACTTGCTTGGTCAGTGGCGTTTTATCTTTGAAGATGCCTTTAGCTCCAATGTCATTGAGAGTTCTACATAGATTTTCCTCCATGAACCTTATCAGTTCAGGTCTAACACTGAGGTCTTTAATTCATTTGGATCTGACTTTTATGCATTGTTGGGGATGCCGCTGGGGTCCCCGACAGTGTCAGAAGTTCTCTTCTATCTCCAAGGATGCCAGGGGAATAGATGAAAACTCACGAGTCTGGTGCAGTTCCAAAAAGGCTTTCAATAGTACAAAAGCTCTTCCACAGCACTCCAATATAATGAACAAACTCTAGCACTGGTCCCAACTTAGACCATACAAAAGAGCCTAAATCTCCCACCAAAGACAGAGGATCTCACCTGAGATGAGTCCTACCCAGAAGAAGGAGCAAAAGGCTAAGAGCCAAAAGCTGAAAGCCAAAAGCCAAAAGCCAAAAGCCAAAAGTGGCAGGAGCCAAAAGCTGAAAGCGAAAAGGTCCAGAGGTCTCAAGTCAGTCCCCTTATATACACCAAAGTGCTCTGATTTGTGACAGGGAGGGTCATGTCAACAAAGAACCCTAACCAGAGTGTAGAAGAGCAGTGCCACACCCTATTGCAGGTATAAACAAAGATTACCCAAGGACTAATCCCGAGATTATCACTCATGTAAAACACTGGCGAGAGAGGGCTGATATAAAGTAATACATCTTAATTTTATGAGCTTCATGTAATCAAGATGGTACCCACAAGGTCCTTCTTATTATTATCTTCTTATTATTACCACAAGGTCCTTCTTATTATTATTACTCAGGGTGATTCTGAGTATCTTGTTCTCGTGTACTAAAAGGGTCACACTCGCCTGCTTAGAGCAAACTAGTAAGATCCTTCCTATAGTCTTCCTATAGTCTCAGCGTAGCCAGGATGGTAGTCTCCTGGTAAATTCTAACTGTCCCACGCTGGGTGCAGTGGGTATAAAGAGGAGCTGTGTCCCAATCTAGAAAACATAGAAGCCTTAGTAGATGTATAAGTCAGAAGTTATTCAATCAAGGTGACTTCTGTAACTGCCACACCCTCTAACAGTGTTTACATAGAAGAGAGGTCTCATTAGAATGAAACTTGGTTTAAATAGATTAAGCTGTGAGTGGGGAAAAAAAAACAAAGCTCCCAGATTAGCTAGATCTGTCATTCAACAACGCATATCATTAGAAAGAGGTCTGAGTTCAGTTTTTTTCTTTTATTTGCCTGCAGCTGCACAGTTTTTCCTGCACCACTAGTGAAGAGGCTTTCCTTGCTCTACTTCATATTACTTGCTTCTTTATCAAGGAATAAATGATCATATATTTGAGGGTCAAGGTGAGGAGACTCAACTCTATTCATTGGTCTTTGGGTCTGTCTTTATTCCAATACCATGCTGTTTTAAATTCTACTGTGTTTTTATTACAGTTTCAAGTTGGAGAAGGTAATGCCTCCCATCTTCTCTCAAGGCCTGTTATATTTATTTGGTACACAGTTCCTATTAACTCCAATAGGAGTTAATCATGCTACATATCTCACTAAAAGCAAAGCTTTCAACACTTCTATTGGTATGTATATATATGTATATATACATAAGGACTATATATAATTTCTCTTTCTGTAACTACTCATATTTCTGGGGTGTTTGTAATCCTTGCGATGAGGCTTCCTTCTCTCACATTGCACTTACTCACAAGTATCTCCATCTTTTTACCAAATGGTCACTGATTTTAACTTTAATACAGGACTTAAGTAGAATCCAGTTCCCTCTTTGGGGCACTATATGTACATGGCAGTAAGCTTGTTTCAAACAAACTAGTACGATTAAAGATGGGCATATTACACACAAAACTTTTTTGCTAAATATACAGATTTAATATATGTACTACATAGTAGCTACGATGTGTTAGGCATTACCAAGTAAATTACTGATGAATAAAAAACTATGCATAGTATATTTTTAAATTACAACAGAAAACATCTTAAAAGTTCCCATTATCTTGAATAATTTGAAGATAATGAAACTTCAGAAAAATCTTAGCATGCATTAGGATTCATGTTTATATTGTATGAAGTGAAATGACTGCCTAAATACATATCTCCTGTTTAAATTGTTGCTTTTAATAGAAAGCATAAGAAAATACCATCTTTCAAGAAACAAAATATTCAGTGGCCTGCTAAAAGCCAAGTTTGATTCTTACTACTCTTGAACCTCCCATTCAAATACAATATATCAAATAGATACTAAATTTTATTACATAAATTTTTACTATATATATTTGAATTAAAATATGAAAATATTATTTTTCAACCAGTATCATATATATGTCTTACTTTTTATGGTGAGAGGTTTTTTAATGATACCATCAAGAAACTCTCTTCTCTACCATCTGGCCAAATTAATTTTATTATTGATGTCAAAATCTAGAACTTCTTTCACGCACGTTTTTTTTTTTTTTTTGCTTTTTGGGTCACACCCGGCAATGCTCAGGGGTTCTCTTGGCTCTGCACTCAGGATCACTCCTGGCGGCGCTCAGGGAACCGTATGGGATGCCGGGGATCGAACCCGGGCCGGCATGGGCCGGCGTGTGCAAGGCAAACGCCCTACCCACTGGGTATCGCTCCGGCCCCACACACGCACTTTTTATGTGTACAATAGTACAATGTGTACAATGGTACAATATGGAGCAAGTATCAGGGAAAAGTAAAGCTTAAAATAAAGCCTGATTTTAAAGTAAAGCTTCAAATCAGGGAACAAAGATAGCCACCAAGCTTGCAATGTTTAAACTGATTAGGAAAATGTAGTAATAGATATGAAAAGCTAATTATATCATGGTGAGAGTTGGTAACAATTTTATTTCAAGCAGCATATTATTTTTCAAAGCAAATTTTGCATGAGATGCTAATAAATAAACCAAATGAATGAAAGAGGATAAAGTGGATTGAGATTCACCCATCTGGCAGCAACCTTATTCATTTTTATGAGCTCTCTCTCTCTTTTTTTTAATTGAATCAGTGTGAGATACGTAGTTACAAACTCATTCTTGCTTGGGTTTTCGTCATACAATGCCCCAACACCAGTCCTCTCACCAGTGTACATTTCCCACCACCAATATTCCTAATATCCTCCCAGCCACTTTAACCAGCCAGAGCCTGTCTGTTCTCCCTAATGCATCCTAGAGTCCTGCATCCACTATAAGACCTTAGTGCAATCAGAGCTGAGAAGTTTGGTTCTTATTTTAAAACTTTGTTTAAATACTTAAAAGACCTTGGAAAGCCAAGAAGGAATTTCCAGTTTCCCATTCCTAAATACATGTAATGAAAAACAAACACAGACAGGGCTAGAGCAATGCACCAATGGGTAGGGTACTTGTCTTTCCGTAGCCAATCTGGGGTCAACCCTTGATACCCTATTTGGTCACCCAAGTACCATCAGGAGTAAACCCTGAGCACCAGCCAGTGTGGCTCAAAAATAAAACCTAAGCAAAATAAACAATAAATACGATTTATTTTAAAATTGGATCGTAAATTACATATCTATTGATTCTGCTTTCTTGTTCTTTTTAAACAACAGAAAAATTGGCAAGTAGCTCTTCTGTGGGACTTTTTATAAAAATATATTTTATTATAGCACCATGAGATAAACAATTACAAAAATGTTCATTTTTGGGTTTTGGCCATACAGTGTTCCAGCACCCATCCCTCCACCAGTGCCCATCTCCCACCACCAGTATCCCAGATTCCCTCCCCTCCCTAGCCTGTCTCTATGACAGGTTCTTTGTCTCTCTCTCTCTCTCTCTCTCTCTCTCTCTCTCTCTCTCTCTCTCTCTCTCTCTCTCTCTCTCTCTCTCTCTCTCTCTCTCTCTCTCTCTCTCCCTTCTCTTACATATTGTGGATTGTAATACATATACTTAGAGGTTATCATGTGTATCTTTTTGCCTGTATTTAATGCTAAGTTCTAAGTGGTAATAGCACTTTCGACAATTCTTGGCACATTGTTCCCTTCTCTGTCTTACCTAACCTCTGCTCTCACACGTTTGTGGTAATTTCTTCTGTGGGACTTTGGACAGTAAGTTCAACCTATAGACTTGATGGCATTATATTAGATGCAAATGAAAGTCGATGAAATGTTGGTATTATAAAGCACAATGCCTAAAAAGGAGGGAGGGAGAGAGATGGGTGCTGGAACACTGTATGACTAAAACCCAATCATAAACAGCTTGGTAATGGTCTATCTCACGGTGAGTCAATAAAAAAAAAGAGAAATAAATCAATGAAACAAAGAAAAGGTGCTGTACTGGCTTGCCAGGTAATTAGGCACTCAAGTAACATTAGACTTCCGCTCTAGACAGACTATCAAACAAAAGATTCAGAAGCAACCATTTTTTCACTTAGCATGACAAAACAAATAATTCGTGACGAATACGGACTTTTGGAGAAGCTGAGTAAGATTTAAATACTGTGACAGTGCAAAAAATACTATCTGAGAAATATGTATCCTTTTGAATTTTCTAGTAGCCAGTTTAAAAAAAAAGTGAAAATAGGGAAAATAAATTTTGACAATATTCTATTTAATTCAATATATCTAAAACATTACTTTGGTATCTAATCAATAAAAATTACTGAGATACTCTGCTTTAAAAAAAAATCCTCCATCTTTAAAATGCTTGGAATGCATTTTTTTCATTTATAGCACAATTCAACTGAGGTTAGGCACTATTCAAATGCTAAATGGCCACAGCTGCTCTGAAAATTTGAATCAGTAAGAAGAAAATACAATGTGAACAGTCTTATAATAAATATTTGAAATGACAGATTGGGAACAATTTCTTTTTAATTCTTGATTATACAGCTACTGGGGGGCATACTAAAAAAAGATATTAAATCAAAAATATTTTTTTAAATATATCACCATGAGATAGACATTTAAAAAGCTGTTCATGATTGGGTTTTAGTCATAAATGTTCCAATTCCTCCACCAGCGTACATTTCCCTACACCAATGTCCCCAGTTTCCCTCCCAGGCCCCACACCTGCCTCTATGACAGGCACTTTTTCTCTCTCTCTTCCTTTTTTTGTGCATTGTGGTTTATGATAAAGACATCGAAAGGTTATTGCATAAATCCCTTTACCTACTTTCAATACTCAGTTCTAATCTAGCATTACCATTTCCAACTATTATTGTCAAAGTGGTCCCTGCTCTATCTTACCTACCCCCTGTCTTTGAAGTAGGAATATCCTGTCGGGTCGGAGGCGCAGAGGTGAGACACCAGGAACACGACGTATATCCATTAATATTTTTAATGATCACCATCCGGAGGGGCAGCAGCTCTCATGTTGGCAGCTGACTAACCGCAGCTAACTGACTTTAGCTGACTGACCTGAGCTCACTGACCTGAGCTGACTCACTTGAGCTGACTGACCACTTCCACAAGGACCCCAACTCTCTTATCCCCTCGTCCCAGAGGGCAATCCAGCTTAAAGTCTGCAGGGCTTACATTACAAAGACAGTTCACATTCATTGAATAGTACTTAGGAATAATAGGAAGGAGACAACCAGGAACCAAAAACCTGCAGGGGGTGCTATTTAGGTAAGATGAGATGAACAAAAGAATGCATTACAGTTGCTAATGCAGCCTTCCGGCCTAGCCAATGATGGCAAGAACATGTCAGACAGAAGAACAAGAAAAACCCGTTTTCTGCCTAACATTAAGCATCGTCCATTAGACTCCATCTTGGGCTAGTAATAGCCAACAAGGAAATGTGCAGAGAAATGACCTAGGATAGCCTTGTCTGTGTAACTGCAGCTTGATTAACAGTCTCACTAGGGAATTCTACATACTAACTCTATTACAGTCTGCCAGAATACCCCGCGTATCTATTAATAGGCAGTATCCATCAGACCTTCCATCGCATATCCTTAGATCTACCTACCCCCTGTCTTACATGCTTTTGATATATTTCAACTACTGACACATTCTCCTGACCTGTTTTCCCCAGTCTTGGAATTAGTCTCAAATTATATTTTTACATCCCAAAAAGAATGTTGTCATTCAATATCTATCCTTTTCCTTCTGACTCATTACATTAAGCATGATACCCTTCATGTCCATCCACTTATAGGCAAATTTCACTACTTTATTTTTCGTAACAGCTTTATAGTATTCCATTATATAAATATACCATAGTTTCTTTATCCAGTCATCTGTTCTAGGCACTCCGGTTGTTTCCAGATTCTGGCTATTGTGAATAGTGCTACAATGAACATGGAAGTGCAGGTGGTATTTCTGTTGGGGTTTATTATTTTTTTTCGTGCTCCCAGGGTATATTCCCAGGAGTGGTAATGCTGGGTTGAATGGAAGCTCAATTTCTATTGAGGAATATCCATATTGTTTTCCAAAAAGGCTGGGCCAGGTGCCATTCACACCAACAATGAATGAGAGTCCTGTCTCCCTGCATCCGTGCCAGCACTGGTTATTGTTCTTTTGGATGTGTGCTAGTGTCTGTGGTGTTAGATGATGTCTCATTATTTTGAATCAAAAATAGTCTTTAGTATCATGTATAATAAAAGTTATAATGGGAAAACATGAGTCTTTGCATAATACAAATATTTAAGATATGATTCAAGAAAGATAAAAATTATTTCCTTCCAGAGGGAGAGAGAAAAGAGATAAAGAACCTGCCATTTAGGCAGGTATGGGAGGGGAGGGAATTGGGGACATTGGTGGTGGGAAATAGGCACTGGTGGAGGGCGGGGTGCTAGAACACTATGTGACCAAAATCTCTAAACATGAACAACGTTGTAATTGTATATCTCATGGTGGTGTAATAAAATATTCAATAAAAAAAATTAAAAAAATTATTTCCTTCCAAACACATGTCAGATATGTAAGATTTTTGTTCATCAAAATATAAAACCTTAATTGGTCCCAAATTCTCCTGACATTTGTTATACTTATTCTTTTTCCTATAATTTTCAAATAGTAATTCTTTTTCTAAAAATATAACATGAAAGTTTCTAGATCAACAATATTGAATTCCAAAACTAAATTTCAATAACATCACTATCTATCACTATCTTCCCGTTAATCATCTATTTGCTAGAGCGGGCACCAATAATATCTCCATATTACTGGTGTCCTGTCTCATGCTAGTAGAACCCAAAGGCATCTGCTTGCTTCAGGAACATAGAGAGCCTCAAACCATTATATTAGGTCACGGGAATGACCTAATATAAATGTTACTGGTATTTGGCATATCAAATACTACACGAGCAGCTTGCCAGGCTTGCAGTGCAGGTGGCATACTGTTGTTATTATTTCAATAACATATATATAAATATAACATATATTTTTATATATATATATATATATTATATAAATGCATAGAATAAGAGCAATGAGACACTTCATTTATGGTGAAAGATATCAATTTGTAACTCTCTTAATATTATATATATTTGTAACTCTCGTTTTTTTTTTCTTTTTGGGTCACACCCAGCAAGCTAGGGGTTACTCCTGGCTCTGCACTCAGGAATTAATCCTGGTGGTGCTTGGGGACCATATGGGATGCTGGGGATGGAACTCAGGTCGGCTGCTTGCAAGGCAAACACCCTACCACTGTGCTATTGCTCTGACCCCTCAATTTGTAACTTTACATCACTTGATCACTTGACGTCCCATTAATGATTGATTTGCTCGAGCGGGCACCAGTAACATTTCCATTTGACCCTATCACATGCCAGTGTAGCCCAATGGCATCTGGTTGCTTCAGGAATATGAAGAGCCACAAACCGTTCATTCAGGGTCTTGACGAAGAAGTCTGACCATCTTGTAGGTGGGCGGCCACGTGATCTTTTGACATTCCGTGGGATCTTTTGACATCCCATGGGACTCAAACTGTTTAATGCATATTCAATATGCCAAAACCAGTAACTTTACATATTACAGATAATATATATGGGGGGGGCTGGTTTGTTTGTGCAATACATGGTGACATTCAGGGGCTATTTCCAGCTACATGCTCAAAGGACCACATATGTGGTAGCCAAACCAAATCCAGGGTATCTTGCACTCAAAAATGAGTTAGAGTCCACTGAGCTATCTCTCAGGCCCCTACTGTGATATGCTCTTACATACTTTAAAGTTTAAAAACATTAACCATTTAATTATTATACCTATTATTAAATGCTCATAATGAGACTTACATATTCAATATGAATAGACAGCAACATCTTTTTTTACATGACAACTATCATGCAATGTCAATTTTACCTTTCAATATTAGTTCCGAGCCCGTGGAGGTTGGTAAAACTGCTGCGTTGGCCGAAGTGGATCGTCTTGGCTGGCCATCACCTCCTCTACGGAACTCAAGTGTTTGGTCGTAGGTGCCTTCTTCCTCCTATTTGCAAAGAGAAGTGACTTAACACTTCTAAAGAGTTCCACGTTTCTTAAATTAAATACACTTTATGGCCCCAATTTTTATAAACCCTCTCAAGCCGCCCCTAGCATTCACAATTTTCAACTTTCATAAGAGAGAAGCAAAGGGAGGGGGGAGAAAAGGTAGGGGTGTAACAATTCTTTTGGTCCTTAGTAACAGAAGAATAAAATTTTAGAAGCAACATCAGAATCAAATTTTCATTCTAGCAAAGGAATTTATTTCCATGACAGCAAGATTATCTCATTAGATGACATAATGTGGTGAAAACACAAAAATCCAGGATGATAAATAAAATTTTTCTTGAGTATTTAGTTTGTAAATGTTTCTAAGTATTTTTTCTGGAAATGAGTTTTGTTAAGATATGAAAAAAGGTCAGAAGAGCCAGAGAATGCTGACTTCCTATCTGTCCTCCTCATCTGATAAAAATCCACCTCCACTAAGAACCTTTCATCTGGAGACAGGAATAAATAATGGATGGGAATGAAGAAGGAATGCAACTTACAAAGAAAGAAAGCTTCGTGCAAGACACAGCAACCACCACAGTAAGACACAAACTATTTACTTCTTTTCTTTTTACAGCAGACTAGATTTACTAGCTCATGGAATAGCTCATGGAAAATTAGGATAAGCAGATTAAACAGCCAAAAGAGTATCGTTAATTATAACATTTGAAAGGGCTTAGTAGCAACAGAAATGTAGCTAAGAGCCGCACTGGTTTCTTACTGAGTGCTGCCACCCTATCATTTTCGTGTTTTTAAATTAATGCAGCTATGCAGTGTGTTCACTTTTAGAGACAGACAAATAATTGGCTCTCAGTTTTGTTTATTAAAGATCATTTATTTCAAAAGTAGTTTAAATTAAAACTGAATTATAGAGTACATTAATTTGCAATGATTTTAGAAACTTATCCTCTTTCTTCTTCCTTTTATCTTTGTATCTTCTTTCCCAAAAGATTGCTTTCCTTCAACCTGATTAATAACATAGGAAATTATATGAAAGACTGGGTTCTAGTCTTAAATTTTATAGATCCAACTATGGAATTTCACCTAATAAGTAGAAAGACACAGATAATTTGATCAAATCCTATTATTTAGAAATGATATTTAATATTTATTCTTTTATTAGCCATACACAATGGTATTCTTAAGAGCCATTATTTCCATTTATAAAAGGACAATGAATCCCAGGACAGCTTTGTGACTCTGTCCTACAACCGCTAATGCAAAACTTGGGCTCTGACTCAAACACTACAGCTTAAATCTTGAACTCTCCATTTGCAAGTAAAATAAACCAAGAGCCAAAGTTAATGAAAATGCTTAAAGGGTCATCATCACCTACATAAGAGAAAAGAGAACTCTGACAATATATCTGACTTAATTTAATAACTACACTTTAGAGATAAATTTCCAGGTGATCTCTCCTTTTTCTATGATCATTTGATTAACAATCAAAAGAGTTAGCAGCATAAGCTATTATTTCTATAATTTAGCAGAGCAATTAAATAAAGGGAGAAAATTACAAAGTGCTCAGGAATGGAGAGTTATTTCTTATTATTCTGGTCACTATGCTGGATGATGACTGCCAAATAACTACAGTTCAATATGAAAAAGAGCTATTTAATTTAATAACATAATAACATTTGAAGCTTTGCATATTACCTGAGTAGAATAAATTATATATTTGTTACTAGAGGAAATAAAGGACTTATTTCAGGGATTAGAATAGGATAAATGGAACTTATATCTCCATCCAGAGGCAAAAATGTCTAGAGGGGACATATAAAATTATATACTTTGTCCATTAAATACACTATTTGAGGTAGAATATTTGCTGAGTGACCAAGCTGCATTTATATAATAAATGATGCCACTTTTCGAAAAGATGTATCTCTATTTTTAAAAGATTCACAGACTATATTGGCTAGAGCCAATTAAATGATTTTATAGATATTACTAGTAATAAGATTTCTTTCATATTATTTTATGTCATTATTTTTTCCTACAAAGGAGAAACAAGAAATAATCTTTATTTTCAATGATTGTCAAAAACACATTCGAGATTTCTAAGCTTGCAAATACTCCAGAGTAAAGCTAAACTCCCATTCACTTAGAATTGAAAACTAATAATGAGTCAATAAACAAAGATAAATATATTGCTCTGACAGAGTGTTCAAGGTCAAGCCTGGTTAACCACAAAACCACTTCCCACAGCCTAAAGCTAAATGATTATAGCATTTTTTTTGCATTTCAAATACCTCACACACACCTCAAGTAAATAAATGAGTAATTTAGAAATCTTTGAATGGAATTTTTATCTTGTTCTTCAAGCAAGTAGTTTTCAACCTTTTTACACTTCTCGACCAGTAAAAATAGAAATATTTCATCAATTGGTAAGACATGAGGAAAAACATTATTATGGAATATTTAAATGCAAACAGCTACAATTGTATGAGTATGTAACAACAGTACCAGTATATGACCCAGGCGTACATTGTGTTAAGGGCCACTAACTTTTTCACAGCTATGCAGGAAACTTGCAAACAAACAGCAGTTTAGGGCTGGCGGCTGAACACTCACTGCACTAGACCATCTCTTCCTTTTGTATCTCACTATTCTATAACACTTGAAATTCAAACTTTTAACATTTCATATTTCATTTTTAGAACACAGTTCTAAAATCTGGCACTATGCTTAAGCTAACATAGTCAGAAAATGACATCTAGTCTGTCCCCACTGATTTGACAATGAGGAATCTCTTGATGCAGAGAGGTGAAATGATTTGTCCAAGATGCAAAGCTCTCTGTGGAAGAGACCAGACTAGAACACTTTGCTTCTCTCAGGCAAGGTTCTTTTTTATAAAACATATAATTTCCATATAATGATACTTCCTGATGTCATTTTCCCCATGTTTTTGAGATTAAGAACTATTTTATTGGGACCTAAGTTTTTTTTTTTATCTAGGTCAAGGTACCATATAAAATATTAAATAACAAAATGAGTGTTGCTTTTCGGTCAAGGATATGGCATAAGAGGTTAAGCTTGCATATGTGAGACCCTGGGTTCCAAATAAGGTCTTTTTGATGTCTTTTTTACTGATCTAGTGCTCTTTAAATGAAGATATAAAATGCAACAGTAACTGTGATACCAAGCTTAAATAAAATTATATGTTGAAAGAAATAAAAGGTTATAGAGCCAATACAAAAAGAAGATGCCCACTTTTATCTACAAAATGTTGACAGTTCACAAATGTCTGTTTCAGAATCAATTCCAGTCTCTAATTAGTCATACTGTACCTGGAATGAGAATACAATGGTATATTTCATAATTCATAAAGGAGCTGAGTTACAAGAGCTCATTGCAAATTAGTCACTTGGAAATTTTAAGCTTCCTTAAAGGAGGAAACACACTTAAAGAGAAGTCATGCTCTCTAGTACATATGTAATAAGGTGAGATTCTAGATATACAAAACTAGAATTCTAGGAAGGTTCTAGATTAATGATTTTCATTTGGAGCAATTTTTTTTTCCTTTTGGGTCATAACTGGCAATGTTCAGGGTTAGTCCTGGCTCTACACTCAGGAATTACTCCTGGAGGTGCTCGGGGAACATATGAAATGCTGAGGATTGTACTCAGTTGGGCCGCATCAAGGAAAATGCCCTACCTGTTGTGCTATGGCTCTGGCCCCTCCTTTGGAGTGATTTTACCCTACCACCCAAGAGGCTTTAGGCAATGATATATGGAGACATTTTAGGTTGCCATATCCAAGGAATTTTACTGACATAAAGTGAAATTTATTAGTACCCATAAAATTACTGGGTATTAATATGGTGAAGAAATCAACTGTACAGGCAAGGTCACTACATCTAATGAACAACGAGCAAGGATGCTACTAAAACAGCCTACAATACACAGGAACCCAATCAACAAAAAATTATTCAGCTCAAATGCTAACAATCTGGATGGAAGTTGAGAAACTCCAGACCTGGCAAATGAAGACATGTTAGAAACTTACTATATGAATGCCAGGGAAGCAGGAAAATAAGCCTGAAATTCAGATGTCTGAGTTGGATGTTTTTTTTCCCTTTTATCTTACCAGACACTTCTGTTTATTGTATAATCCAAAGGCTGACCTAAATTTTTATAGAATTCTATGGCTGGCTCCAATTCTTAGTATTTCTCTAATTTTTTTTTGTCCCAGATATATGTCCTTGTTATATTCGCAATATTATATTGCTAATTATCTTAGCAATTTTTGGGGGTTGGGGATGGGGCATAGGAAGGGGGATCTTCGATCACACCTGGAAATGCTTAAGGCTTACTTCTGGTTCTGTGCTCAGGGATCACTCCTGGCAAGGCTCAGGACTCCATTTGGGATTCGGGAACTGAACCCCGGTTGAACACATGCAAGGCAAGCATGTTACTCACTGTAAAGATCTCTGTAGCCCCATAAATTGCTTTTCTTCACCTGTATTCCCTTTCATAAATTCCCAGTCATAAATTTATAAAAAGATGAGAGATTATATCGTTGGTGGAATAAGGTATGGGAATAGCAATTCCCTTCATTTTTGAAACATGGAAAGTCTATATATACCTGTCCTAACAGCTATTTTCTGTATACTTTAATAAAATTTTAAATCAGTCCCTTCCAAAATAATTCTTATAGCAGTCACAAAGATGTAAGTCAGAATATGAAATGCATATTATACATAATCCTTAGTATTTCTTGAAATTTAAAATACCTTAAACGTGAAATATTAAAGAGAATGGATCTACACTGAATCACACATAAAATATTTCTATGAATTTCTAGACTATAAGAATTAAATTCTTTTAGTCCATGGGATTCCATCAGTACTAACTAATATCTGAAAACCAGGGCCAGAGAAACAGTCCAGCAGATCAGGCTCTGGCCACGCATGCAGCTGACGGGTTTGATCCTTGTGAGCACATATGGTCTTCCAAACACTTCCAAAAGTCATCCCTGATCACAGACACAGTAAGCCCTAAACATAATCTTTCAACTCTTATAAATTATTTCATTCAATATTAACAAGTCACCTTCTATAGTTAAAAACAGATGGGAGAAAGAAATCTACAGAAAGTAATAGAACCAAAATAAATTTTATGATAATAGGTTAACGCCATTTTTAAAAAATAAGACTCCATAATGGAATATCATGGGAAATTACAGTATTCCCTGCCCTTAAAGTTGTTCTAAAAATCCTCTCTTTAATATGTGCCTTGTCCAGTAATGTTTAATCCAAATATTTTTTGGCAGAAGAGGAAAACAAATGGAATAAGACCAAAAAACTGAATCAAAATCTAATTATCAAACAACTATTCCTAAATGCAATTTGTATAATGCAATATTTTATTTATGTATCAAGCAGTTTCAAGAATGACATATTTTTCTGAAAGTTTATTTTCTAAAGTTATAATGAAAAATTAAAATTGTTGAAGACTTTATAGACTATTCTGAAATAATCTGAAACCCTAGTTCAAAGTTTCATTCTACATTCTGCTAACTAACGCACAAACTATATACAATTGAGCTTAAACAGGGGAAAAAACTAGATATCTGAATAACAGAAAAGTCAAATAGTGTTATTTATCAGACTGTATTTGCTCTTTAGCATCAAAATTTCATACCCTTAATCAATGTACATTTTTGGCAGTTTAGCCACTCAACTAAACATCAAGGCTGTATTACTTAGCTAGGAGAATACAATACAGTGGGGAGAAAAGCACTAGTAAACATGTCAATTAAATCAAATTTCCAAATGATGAAAGTACAGATACCCCTTTACTTTAAAACATTCCTGAGGGGCTGGAGCCAAAGTACAGTGGGAAGGGCATTTGCCTTGCACCTGGCCGACCCAGATTTGTTCCCTGGTATCCCATATAGTTCCCCAAGCACCGCCAGGACTAATTCCTGAGTGTAGAGTCAAGAGTAACATCTGAACATCACTGGGTGTGACCCGAAAGCAAAAAATAAATAAAACATTCCTGAGTTTATTTACAACTAAAGGGAGTAAATATTTATCTCATAAACTCTTGCAATGATGCTTTTAATGATAAAAAAAAATCTCACCATTATACCAATGAAAAATTAATTAGGCTTCAAGTAATTCACAAGAGTTATTAAAGTGGTTCATGAACCAATAAGATCTCCAGACTGCCTATTTCAACGATCTTTTTATTACATCACAGAGTGTATCGTTCTCTCATTTTTATTCGACTAATTTGCTTAACTTTTCCTAATAGCTAGTTTATTGTCAACTATAAATAAATGCTTGGCTTTATGACATAAATATATATATATACATATATGTATATATATAATACCAATATCTAAGGTCAGGTAAACATGGATCAGGAGGTCTTGTCAAAGGTGGAATCTACCACAAATGTGTGGAAGTCAGAGGTTAGGTAAGACAGAGAAAGGAACAGTGTGATAATAATTGTTGAAAGTGATAATACCAGTCTAGAACTGAGCATTGAATATAGGCAAAAAGATATACATGATAGCCTCTAAATGTATGTAATACAATCCACAATGTGTAAGAGAAGGAAGAGAGAAAGAGAGAAAAGAACCTGATATAGAGGCAGGCTAGGGGATGGGGGAGGGAACTGGGAACACTGGTGGTGAGAAGTGGGCACTAGTGGGCACAGGGTGCTGGAACCCTGTGTGACTGAAACCGAAACATGAACATCTCTGTTAATGTATATATCACGGTGGTATGATAAAATATTTCTTTAAAAAAAGACATATTACAAAAGAAAGGCATCTCACTATTCTTTATATTTTATCTGTTAAAATAATTAAAATCTTCAACATATTGAAATAAATGTTAAAATAAATAAATGCTTGGCTTCAGTACTAACACTAATATAATCTTCATTTAAAGGTCATTCGTTACCTTTGTTGAAATACTACTGAAAAGTCCAAATAAATATTCATTTGTAAAAAATACATAAATATAAATGCTGTATCATTTATTACATCTATTTTTTAAACACTCATTGCCTTCTGGGGGCCAGAGTGATAGCAGAGCGGATAGGGCATTTGCCTTGCACACAGCCGACCCAGGTTTGCTCTCCAGCATCCTATATGGTTCCCTGAACTCCGCCAGGAGTAATTCTTGAGCAAAGAGTCAGGAACGTCACTGATTGTGACCCCGCTTTCCCAAATAGGCAAAAAAAAAACCATTCATTGACTGTTGGGTGGGTAAGGGGAAAGTTTGGGCTATATCTCTAGGTGTTCAAGGAAAAACTTTGAGTAAGTACAGGGATTATGTAGCCTGAGTTTAGACTTGAGTCTGAATTTACACTCCACCACTTCCTAGCCATGTTACTCAGCCTCTTGACATACCAGTTTCTCATACAGAAACAGCAATGAATCAACCTTCATGCTTACAAGAATTATATAATAGCTATTAAAAAGTTTAGCAAATAAGCAAGATATCTTTCCCACTATTCTCAATATAACAATCTTTGACAATAAAATATATCACCTACTTTAATTAAACTACTATACTCAAAGGGTTTTCTATAAATCAGAAACTGTTGTTTAAATATTTCATTTTTTATTTTTTAAATATTTCATTATTAAATATTTCTTATACTGCTTATGCACATAGAAATGTGGAAAAGATACTGAACAAAATGAAAGAGCCAATGCAAGGGATTACTAACACTAGTTTTCCTTTAATTTCTATAGAAACAAAACAAATTATCACATAAAACAATTTCACATTATGTGTCACTTGTAGTGATTAGTGATATGATTTAAACAGTGGAGCACGTAGTTTTGCATGTAGATGTTCTAGGTTAGATTCTTAGCACTGAGTGGGGTCATCAGTACCACCAAGTCGGTTCTAGCTACCAAGAACCACTGGGTAGGTATCTTCTACCCTCAGCAGTGCAAGAAAAATCCACAATAAAATCCTTGCCAATTACCATTTCAGTTATTTAAACCATAAGTTTAAGGCACCTCTGAAATCAATAATCTGATCTTTACTATACAAATTGCACTGCGGCACATACTTTGTGGGAGGCCCAAGGTGTACCCTGAGCAACACATGGACTCCCTGAGAACTGTGCTGAAAACAGCCCCAAGCACCACTGGGTGAATCCCTAAAAAAAAACAAAAAATTCATCCACCACATCGTGCACAAACAGTGGTTCTAGTTTTTTAGCTAAGCCTGTTTCCTTTGCCACATGAAAGAGTTAAAATTAACAAGTATTAGACCTTTCCTTGGTCTCTGATTTTTCCATAATATGTACATCTTAGTTTCTGGAATAATTTTCAAATGTGATAATTTCTAAAATCTCTCATCATCTTGATTACCCTTTCTCTTTATGTATTTTAATAGTTTCTATTCTCTATGAAAATATTCAGTATACTAGTCTAACTAGGGTATGCTTAAAATATTATTTCCTATCATGAATAGAGACTACAGGAATTCATTGCTACAATACTATTGCTTTAATATTCCTAGCAGTTGCTCAGTCACTGCTTGCTCATACTGTGTCATGAGCAAGTTCCTCCAACTGACTTGCAGATCAGTTTCAATCCATTTCACCCTGTATCTAAATAGTATGGTTTTCCCAATTAAGCATAAAGTTTTATAGTTAATCATAGTTGAAACCCATACATAACTAATGTATTAGTTAATGCATTGTTTCAGCATCAGATCATCATTGAAGTATTCTGAATTTTCAAGCAAGTTATTTTAGTGATTTGCCAACTTTATTTTGCAGTGTGGAAGTTAGAGGACTACCATCAAAAAGAACAATACTTACATGTGAGGGGTACATGTATTTTAATACTGAAAATCTAGTGAAATTTAAAAAACTAAGAAGTTTCTCAGCATAATGTTAAACTCTTTATAAACAGAAAGGTAGTCTAAGGGAATAGGTTCCTCTATTTACCCTATACAAAATACTTTCCTGTCTCCTGAAAAATACTATCTGACATCATTACCTACAGAGATCTTCATTTCTGAATTTATAATTATCGAAATTTGTAAAAACTAAATTGAGTGAACTAAATGTTCAAACACACTTAACAACTGTATTAAATCTTGAGTAGAATTCATTTATGGATACTTTACATAAGTTATTTTATTAACCTCCCACAATAATATCCTTATGTAAATATGATAGAAAATGGTCAAGGAGTTAACAAACTTAAACTGAATATCAGCTCTACAAGTTACCGGTTCAGTGGTTTATGTCAAGTTATTTGACTGAGCCTGTATTTATGATTTTTCTTTTGTGTAAGGTCAGAATAAAAATTCCTTCATAAGGTTTCCATAGTTGTTAAACTGGTTAGTGTCTATATTTACACATAGTGTCCTGTTTTTAGTAGAAGGATTTACAAGTTTCACAGACTAATATATATGTCCACCTCATGCCAGTAAGTCAGTAGATTTGCTAATACATAAATATGATCTATGCTTAAAATTACCATTATTTTCCTTATGCTAAAATCTCAAAATGTTCAGAATGAGTATTTAAATCAATCTCTTTCAAGCATAAGAGGACCTTCAGAATCACTTTTTTATTGTCAGATAATTGAAGAAAAATTCATCACAGAAAAGTTTCTGTAAGATTAGTAAAACATAACTTTTTCAATCAACTTTAGTGAAGGATAATCGGGAGGCAAATATCATCTGAATTAGCTAAGGCTATTCAACATTACATTTGCCACACATACTGTTTATTTTCTAAAATTCAGAAACTATGTTTTAGTGGTCTGTAATTCCATACCTGAAACATATGATATAGTCAATAGAAAATTAAAACATTAGTAATATAAACTTTCATGATTAATTTGCTCATTATAATGCACAAATAAAAACGCAATAATGTTCCTTTCTATTAAATAGGTTATATACTTTTTCTTTAAAAATCAAACTATTTCTTCCCATTCAGTCATGGCTGTGGCAAATGATAGTAAGAACAAGTTAAAGTATAAAGCGTGGGGCCGGGTGATAGCCCAGTGGGTAGGGGCGTAGGGCATTTGCCTTGCAAGCGGCCGGCCCATGCCTCCCAGGTTCGATCCCGGCATCTCATGTGGTCCCCTGAGCACTGCCAGGAATAATTCCTGAGTGCAGAGCCAGGAGAAACCCCTGAGCATTGCCGGGTGTGACCTAAAAAAGCAGAAATAAATGAATGAATGAATGAATGAATGCATAAATAAATAAACAGTATAAATAAATAAATAAATAAACAAATAAATAAAAAGTATAGAGCCTCTGTATAACAAAGTTCAAAATATTTTCTTTGGCTTTCAAATATTTATTATGTGTTTTTCTGAAAGCTTTAAGGTAAAGCTGTCAATTAAAAATTCTAAATTAATCCCAAAGATTAAAAGTGCATTCCTTCCTGCAAGTGAAAATCCCATCTCCTCTGCTACCGTCACAAACAATTTAAGCTGCTTATTAAAATAAAAAGGCAAACAGATTCTCTGTAGTAGAAGGATAACTAATGGGATATCAGTGATTATGTCTATATTGTATAATAATATGTAACACTGTGGATTACTAATTAGGGTTTTAATGAAAAATCAGTAAGACTAGGGAAAAGTAAGGTCTTCCTAACACTTTATAAACTGCTTTAGGATATAAATGTATTATAAATGGCTAACTTTCAGTTTATGAATAAGGGCTTCATATTTTTAAACACTGAGAGGAGGAAAAGTCTGTACGGGGTTAAACATTAATTTATGCAAATTCCTGACAAGAATCCTGTCAATGTTTAACAGCAGGCACATGGAAGGAAAATCTTTGTGTCAGAGCTGGGACAGAAGTCACCAATTTCTGAAAATTGTTCAGAAATATAGGATTCTAAAAATGTGAAAGGATATTTCATAAAGATCACTTGACATCCCTTATTCGTCGATTTGCTCGGCGGGCACCAGTAATATTTCCATTTGACCCTATCACATGCCAATGTAGCCCAATGGCATCTGGTTGCTTCAGGAATACAAAGAGCTTTAAACCGTTCGTTCAGGGTCTTGACGAAGAAGTCTGACCATCTTGTAGGTAGGCGGCCACGTGATCTTTTGACATCCCGTGGGATCCAGTCGGTAATGGCTCTAGGCCAGCGGTTGTCTCCAAATCGCATGACATGTCCAGCCCATCTGATTTTCGATGCCTTGGCAAGCGAGACAGCGTCCCTGACTCTGAAACAGCGACAGAGGTCAGAGCTCGGATTCCTTCTTTCACTTGATGAGGCATGATATTCCAAGCATAGCTCTTTTCGATTCCTCTCTGGAAGACCCGAATAACATTCTCATCCTGCTTTCATAGGACCAGGTCTCTGAGGCGTATGTTAATGCAGGGAGAACGGTGGAGTTGAAGAGATGTGCCCGGAACCAGAGGTTCTTTGTCCTTTTTGCTATATCTTCGATGCTTCTGAAGGCATTCCATGCTGCTCTCTTCCTCCTGCACAGCTCAGGTTTTAGGTCGTTCATCATGTTGACTTCTCGACCTAGGTACACATAACTGCTGCATTCAGAGATGTTCCATTGAGAGTGAATGGGGCCTCTAGAACTAGTTCATTTTTCATAAAGAAAATGAAGAAATTTTATAACTTTTCAGGCAATACCATTAGCTAAAAGGAACATGGTCCTTTCATTCTTTGAGGAAAAACTAGTCTACTTTAAATGGATTTGTAGATTTTAACATAAGCCTTCATTTTATCTCACGGTGGTATAATAAAATATTACTAAAAAAAAGTTAAACACACACAAAAAAGAATCCTTATATAGAAGTTCATTACAATCCTAACATTCAGATAGAAAAGTTTAACAGGAAATATAAAAGGATAGGAAAAACTAAGCTGAAGAACAAGATGGTGCAAAGAAAGAGTTCATGCAGGTTTCTTTCCAAAGGAATAATTTGGGATGAATTCCCAATTCCTGATTTGGAAGGTTCAATCAGTTGCTGTTGCCATGATCTGGTTCAATAAATATCGCTGCAAAAGGTATCAGTAAAGGAACTTACTTTTTCCAAAGCCTTAAAGGAAAACTAAAGAAACAGCACTATAGGCAGTATAAAACTGTCAGACAGTTCAGTCATTTATAAGTGTAGGCCTTACTGAGCCGTAGCAGTGCACCTTAGCACTCTGTGACACTGCATATTTATGACTATCTTTTAAGGAAGAATATACAATCAGATCAGAAAAGAACATATATCCTACTCCGAGGTTTCGGACTTGAATTCATGTTCTTCCATACATCGCAGTGTTAAAGGGCAGAATTAGATTGAACATGTTAAGTTACTTAAATATTTATATATACAGACCATAATCAAGTTGCTTTCCATCTCATCTACATTTTAAACATACTATGCACTAATTTATTTTATTACAGAAGAGTACCATCTACTTTTAATGATTCAACTGAGAAAAAGAACTTCCTTGAAAAGGCAAAACTACCTTTAGCTAAGCAGGTAGTATTCCTTAAATGAACAGTGTTAAAGAGCATAAGCTGATGTCTGGTACAAAGCTAAAAAGTTTGGTAAAAAATGGGATCTTTCATTATTGCTATGTCATAGGGAGTATATTCCTGCCCGTCAAAATGCCACAACAACCTACACAGGTTTTATTTTATTGATAGGAGTCAATTTTTCTCATACTATCGTATCCCAGGGTGTTTGGTGAGAACTTAGCAAATAATGCTAAACAAGCCTTTCTATGGCACTTTACAACATGATTTTATAATCGGTGGTATGAATCACAAATGTAATAAACAAGGCAGGCTAAGAATCTAGTTAATAACCACACATCATCTTTTTCCTACTGAAGAAAGGAGTCAATATTTCATACTGGAACACATCCTAACAGTTTATCAAATATGGTAAATGGCATTATGAAATTAATTCATGACAACGTTTCCTTCTCCTTGGTACCTACAAGGAACATTAACTCCCCTGAGAACATGAATAGAGAAGAAAAATAAAGCAACAAATTCACTAATACAAACTTTTTTTTTTTTTTTTTTTTTGCTTTTTTGGGTTACACCCGGCAGCGCTCAGGGGTTACTCCTGGCTCTGCACTCAGGAATCACTCCTGGCGGTGCTTGGGGGACAGTATGGGATGCAGGGGATTGAACCCAGGCCGGTACAGGCCAGCAGCGTGCAAGGCAAACGCCCTACCCGCTGGGCTATCGTTCTGGCCCAATAAAAACATTTTCACTCCACATTTCTCCTATTAACTATATTACATATTACATGGTATCTATCATCAGCAACTTGGGTGAATATATATAACTTTGTTTATATACTTAACTGGAAAGGTGCTATATTAACCTAAGAATGTATAATGATAATGAATTTTTAGATAAAAGATGTTCCTCAGTTTTACAATTTGATAAGCTACATAATACTACACACCTCTAATAAATGACTGTTAAAGTCAGTAGCGTAACCTACTTTTTCTAAGTGCTCTGCTTTTTTTTAGAATTTTAATCAATATTTTGGTTTACGGTAATCACAAAGGTTATCAAATGTGGAACATGAAGGAACATCTGTGGTAAGCCATTTTCTTCAATGACAAGAGATTTACTGAAGACTGATTAATATATTTAATCAGTCATATATTAATTCTATGACTATGAACATGTTCATATGAACATTTATACATATTCATATATGGCACGTGAGCTTAATAAGATTATCTGCTTGCTAATTTGAATTTTTTTTTTTTTTTTTTTTTTGCTTTTTTGGGTCACACCCGGCAATGCTCAGGGGTTTCTCCTGGCTCTGCACTCAGGAATTACTCCTGGCGGTGCTCAGGGGACCATATGGGATGCCGGGGATCGAACCCGGGCTGGCATGGGCCGGCCGCGTGCAAGGCAAGCGTCCTACCCGCTGGGCTATCGCTCCAGCCCTAATTTGAATTTTGTACTATAATTCCATAGCTAGTACTGGATACTTCTTTGCAATTATTATGCAAAAATTAAGCTGAACATTTAATTATTTTTCTCATTTAAAACTGTTAGAAAATCCTTCGCCATAATAACATCTGACTCAATATGATGAGTCAATAACTTCTGACTAGGCTGATCAACAGATTAAGCAGCAGGTATTAAATCATATTTTATCTTATTTTTTAAATCTCTCCTTGGTGAGATAAGCCTGTCTGAATGATTTAGTAACTATGAAAACTTCTTAAACACTCCTCACTCACACATGTGTGTGTCCCTACCTTCTCCCCCTACCCCATTGGTTAAGTACCTAAATAATAATTTCAAATCTACTTAATAGATTTCTACCTGAAAGTAAGATGGACTTAAGGCACTCTAAAAGTTTTGCTGAAAGACATAAGATTATATTACTTTTCCTATAAGAAGCTAGAGATATCATCATACTTCTTTGCATTATTCCCTACTTACTGCCTTACTTTCACTGAACAAGAACTCTAAAATTAACTACTGAATGACAAATCTAATAATTTACAAATATTTCCAGCATTTTACATTGTATATTCGTAATCTCTCACACACACCTGTCTTCTACCGGCCCTATGTTCTCCCTCACTAAATTTCCCAATCCCTTTAAACCCTCAGTTATGGAAATCTCCAACTCTTTACTTCTGCAAAAACTGATGCCTCCAATATCCTTATCTTCAGCCTGCTATTGTTGTAAGTAGTCTTCAAGTCTCTAAAATCTATTCTTTATTCTATAGACAATAATCTAAAGTAAATATCACATCCTGATAAATCCCTCCTTAAATATTCTTACGGTCCTGGTTTTGGGGGTGGGATTTGAAAGGAAGGAGTATTGCGGTCCTTGTGGGAGAGAGGTGAATATACTGATGATGGGTGTAATGTTACAATTATGTGTGGGGGGAAATCAATAACAGCATTATAAGTCACAGAGCCTAAATCAAGAAATAAAAATTAATCTCTGGATGGTCCTTAAAATAATGGAGAAATTCAAACTTACAATAATAAACTGTCTAGCTCTTAATCCTATGGCCCTAATAGACATTTGCAGTTTCATCTACATTTGCTCTTATCTATATCTGCAATATCTTTTTTTTTTTTTTGGTCCCCCCGGCCCCCAGGGGTTACCCTGGCTCGCACTCAGGAATCACCCCCTGGCGGTGCTCGGGGACATATGGGAGCCGGGATCGAACCCGCGGCATCCCGCCCTATATCTGCAATATCTTATCTCACTTATGAAATATCTCACTCTATCAAACCCTCAGATTTAACCTGAATTCTTGCTTTTCCCTCTGGACACAAGTTAAATCTTCAAGCTCATTTTAAAACTCATTCGTTCAGATTTAGCAATTATTTACTGAGTTTCTATGTTTCGTATACTGTTTTGAATCTTGAGACAATACAATGCTCTCATTATTAATTTCACTTACAGGTTGGAGAGAAAAAGGATATGTAGATAAGGGAAATAAAGGATGGGGGGGAAGGGGGAATAGCTTGGAAAAAATTCCCTCTTCTACGAATCAATTCCTGACACATTTTCCTCCAGACTGAGTTAGTAGAGATTTCATGTTCCCCTCTTTGAGATCTCCAGACAGATTTTCTTCTGGTTTTCCAAAACAAAATATCTCAGATAATCCATTGTGTCACGGACTGTTCTGAGTGGTAGAAATAAAACCACACATTGTTCAAAAATGTTTTCACAGATAATTATGTATTTGAAACCATAGTAGAAAAATCTCAAATATAAAAATTTCACCTTATACTCCAATTTTTAAGAATTTTGAATGAATGATCTTTCAGGGACAGTTTTATCAGGAATCAGGAAGTAGATGTCTACTAGTTGTACAGAAGTTTCAGTTGCTAATTAGAAACAGTAATAAGTTTAAGGATCACGGTATTTTACTATAAAAATATCACAATAATGCTGTAATTAGTTTCAATAAAGGCAAAAGAGGACAATTAGAAATTAAGTGATGCTTTATTTAAAAAATTCTGTACTTAAAGATCACTTTCACAAATTCTGGATAAGGCTGCAAATTTTTAAGGAGTAATGTTTTCTAATTAGATTTAATTTCTAGCTAATTTTGTTTTACTTGCTATTATTTTAAAAAATATAATAGAAAATGATAAAAAAGAAGTTTACACAGTTGAAAATATACAGAAACATACACAGAGCGGGGTCAGGAAACAGTACAGCAGTTTGGGAGTATGGCTTGGACATGCTCTGATGGGGGCTTGAATCCTCTCACGACATGTTGGCCCAAAGCATCCCTGGGTGTGGCCCTGGAGGCCACCAGCACCGCCAGTGGCTGGGTATCGCTGGAACCTTAGGGCCTGAGCAGCTTGGCAGCCTTGGGCCTTGCATTCAACAACCAGCCCAGTTGGCCAAGAATCACCACCGGAAGTCCTTAGATCTCCTAAGCATGACTTGGAAAGTCCTTCAAATCAAACTAAAATCATATATACAGTGACTTTATGTACTTAAACCCACTATAATGAAACAAATGCTATTTTAATTATATTCTCATTCAAATTTTAAAATAGCTTTTATTGTCATCATATTTCATAAGATACTATAGCTTTTATGATATTTTATCACAGCTGTATAAGATGAAATATTGATGAAATAAAAACTACCTAAATGCCCAACAGTAAGTGATAAATAAATTATGCAGTTTATCACTTATTGTTGGGCATTTAGGTAGTTTTAATTTTTAAATTATTACTATAACGCAGCAATGATCATCTCTGAGAAATTAACTTACTTTGTTCATTCCCAAAGAGATAAATAATTGTGGGATTACTGGTATAAAAAGTAAAAACTGTTAAGACTTAGAAAATATTAGATAATATCAATTTCGATTGCTATCAGAAATGTGCTCTAAGAGTGCTCGTACCACTGTATCCTTGCTAACATTAATGCATTCATTTTATTTTTCTCATAATTCATAAATTTAACACTATTAAATTTTTAAATTTGCATTTGCTTTACAAGAGTTCTTCATGTCTAACTTTTGGTGATGAAAGATGACACGGCTACTTCAGCAAGAAACCATATTGAGCATTAGTCAATGGTTTAAGGCTCTAGAAATAAATTAAAAACAAAATCTTTAAGGAAGTTAATCTAATTATGACATGAGCAAGAGTTATTGTGCACCATGGCAATTAGGTATTAATGGCAAGCAGTTCATGTAAGTGGCCATTATTACTATTATTTACACAGTCAGATCAAGCATTCTTAAATTGTGGAGATCAAATATACTAATAGAATTATAGGTTCTTCTTAAGCCCTCATAAAGATTCTTTGATTTCAACCCAGATGTAGTGCAAAAGGCAAATTCTCTTTCTTCCTTACTTCCAGGTGGCCTCCATAAACTTGGCACCCAGTAAAGATATCAGGGATTGGACATTTAATTGACTGAGAGTGGACAAGAACTGTTTTACTGAGAAGCAAAGATGAAGCCAAGTCAGATATAAAGAGCTGAAAAATAAACACCCATCAAGCCCTTGTCTCTTTCTCTGATTATGCACTCTTTGAATTAATGATCTAAGTTTTCAGTGAGACTTTTGAAGAATTTTAAAACCATTTCCACCTTCTTGCCCTCAAAAAAGAAAGGACTAGAGGCACAATTACACCCCCCAAAATATACCCCCCCATTTTTTCGTGAGTTCATTTTACTGCTGGGGCGTGGGGAAAGAGGAGTGAAGAGAATTAGGAGAGATGATGAACAGGTTAACAGGATTTAAGGGCCAAAAATCTTTCTTCCCAACTCTTGTCTGAATTTCCATGCATTATAGATTCTTTGATGGTTCTCAACACATAATTCTGAGATTAAAGAAGATGAGAGTCCAAAGGGTTAAAAGTGGAAACAGTAAACCACATTCTACTGGGAAGATTATTCTATCCAGTCTGAATTTATGAACCTTGAGTCCTTCATTGAAGCACAGAGAGGATAAGAATTAGAGTATCAATATGGAGAGGGTTTCAAGAATTAAAGAAGTTAAAGTATTATGTTTCACTTTAAAATGACTGAGGGCACAAGAATATAGAAGAATAGGGAGAAAGGAGGCAAAGGAATAAAAATTTATGCTTCTACAGATGTTGGTCATTTACCAAGCACATTTCCATTACCTTATTAATTAATATGCAGAGCAACCCTGTACTGCAACTGAGACCCAGAGATATTAAGTTAACTTACCCAGAGTCACACAGGTAGTAAGTGGTAGAGCCGGGACTCGACTCAGGTCTTCTGATTCCTCCTGTGTATTTCCAGCTCCCCTGGAGCTGAAGCAGGGGCAAAAAGGGAGGTGGAAGTAATTTGCCCAAGACCACCCTTGCCCTCTCCCCTTCTTTCTAAAGGTCAAGCAGAGCAGACAATTAACTCTCTAAGTGACCACTTTTTTCACCAAAAAAAGTTCAGGATAAAGCATAATCTGACAATTATGTGCCTTCGTTTTGGGTTGAAGAATGGCAATAAAGCAAAAACAATGTCAAAAGTATATTTGATTGAACTTTGCTATTTATGTAAAATTTAGTGGAATCTTTTTATTCCAGAAAGCAAAACTTGCTTTTTATAATTTAAATTAATTCACTTAAAATATTTCACTTAAAGATTTCAACTTTTAAAATTGTAACATTATAAAATTATTTGGAAAATATTCCTAAGAACCAAAATACTAAACCTACCTTAAACCTATACCATATACGTTAGCATTAATGTTTACTAGTCTTCCATTAGAGATTTATTTCATAAAAGTAATTATAATTATTGAAATAGATAGGATATTCAGTTTTCTTCATGGTTGAACTTTAGTTTCAACAACAGTGAATGTATGCTACATCTTCTTGAGATGTACAGCATATTAACTTGCAAATTATATCTAAGTCTTGTGTAACTATTTTCCATAAAACCAACTTCTAATCTCAAATTTCTTAATTCTTTAATTTTCCTCAGGAAATAAGCTTTGTCATCTTTGTTACTTATATTTTTAATCAATTAGAAGCAGAATAAGTTCTTTGCTATAACAATTTCATTGTATAGGGATACAATTTAAATGACTGGCATATCATCAACTGACATCGAATAGTTTCCAAATATTTGTAATCAACTCCATTACATCTTAGTGATGAGTAGTCTTTACAGTTATGAGGCCTATCAACAGGGCAAAGACTAAGTTAGTATTAGTACTAATGAAGATATACAAAAGATCAAGTAAGAATCAGAGTATTTCTGCCTAAAGCATTAGAGATTTTCTCATGCTCCATTTAACCAGATTCATTGTGCAACAATCCTGACTGGGATGAAAACATATACAACCTACTGATTAAAAAGCCACCCAAAAGGTTCAAGGTAAATAAAAGGCAAACACTGAGATATAAAGCAAACTAAAGTAAAAGAGTTCAAAGAAGATGGAAAAGGGTGATTAAAGGAATAAAAAGGGAGCAAAGACAAGAAAACAAAACTCTACCTAAAAAGGATAAAAAAGCAATTGAGAATTACTTGCAAGATTGTCAAGTTTTCCTCTTTTCCTTTGACTTTAAGACTTCAATTCTATACTTTAAAATCAAATTATGCTTAATAGTCTTTAGTGTAGTGATGAAAAGTCATGAATTCCCAATAAAAGCAGCATTTGTATGAGTAAATTTAATTTTTTATGAGGAAAAAAAATTGGTACACTTCTCTCATGTTAACTCTTTTCAAGAAAAAATACTTGCTATATTCATCTAAGACATTCATTAAACAGACCAAAAAATTTTGTTATCAACATAAAAGTAAGTTTTAGAATTTGACCCACATAGAAACCTAAATAACTAATATCTTACTTTGTATTTAATAATTTGTTAAGTAAGACATAAAGGGTCGACTTTACTAGCTCAAAAGATCTAAAAAATTTTCAAAGAAAATTTTCAAAATTTTCAAGAAAGAAAAATTAGCATATACCTCAGGTAAGATAAAAATACCAACAGGGATTCTGAACGATAGGACAGTATGTAGAGTATTTGCCTGCATATGTTCACCTGGGTTCAATCTCCAGCATTCCTTATGCCCCCGAGCACCACCAGGAGGGATTTCTGAGTGCAGAGCCAGAAGTAACCCCTGAACATTGCTGGGTGAGACCCCCAAAAAGCAAACAAAAATACCAATAAAAGGTGGTCAAAGAAGTTGATAGTTTTAAAAGTCAATACTGGTTTTTCCCACTGGATTTCCTTTGCATTGCCCCTTTCATTTAGCATAAATAACAAAAACATAATTAAAAAAAAAGCACATCAGTAATGGTTCTCAGACTAGAACATCCTCAGTTTGATGGAACCCTAATAATGTTTATTACAAAACTTATAGAGCAATAAATATCTTCTGCCTCTTATATGCATTTAATATCTTGAGCATGCAAAGCCAATCTATTTCCTAAAATCATTTCGTTACAAAAAATTTAAAGAATATAGGTTGGAAAACAATCATATTAAACTGCGACACTAGGGGCTTGATAGCTGAAGGACTGACTGGCCTATTATTCCTTCAGTTACAAAGGTGATCCCGTAGGTTGTAACAATAACTCAACAAATACTTCCTTCTACTGTCAGCTACCAAGTAGTGACTTAGTTTCAAGTACTCACTGAAAATTCTGTGATCACCTCAAACTCTAAAAGAGATGATACTTATAGTTTATACCTACTATTTAAAGAGGCAATTTACCCTTTCACTAACATTATCCAATCACATTTTATGCCTTGTTTTAATTATAAGTGACAAGAAAAGACATGCTTGTTAAAATAGTACTGTTTCTCATCTAAATTCTTCAGGAAAGCTTGGGAATTAAATTTGATGTAATATCTGCTAATGTAAGGTAGCAGTATATCATTAATAGTTAAGTATGTTTGTTGTTTTCTCAGGAGGTTCTTCACAAGTTTTTAACCAATTCAAACAATACAACTCAAGAGCACAATACTATTTAAGAACGCAGCAATAATGAGCAATCAAACGTTAAAACAAAATTTTTTATTCTTTTTAGAATCCACTTCTTCATTTAAAATTACCTACATTCATTTAAGATTGCCTACAGATGCAGTGGAATTAACTTACTTTAATACTTTCTTTTCATTTAGTTACCAATGACAATCTACCAAAAGAGGACGTTTATATCTTCCCTTAGTACTCTAGGAAACTAATGAATACAAAAAATCCCATAAAAATGATAAAAATGTCTTACTGTTGAGGCATACAAACTAAGTGAGCAACTGGGCAAGAATTACAGAAAAGAATGGCATCATGAAAGCTGTCACAAAAGTCTTTGTGAACGTGAGTTTCTAAATTTTAAAATACATGCAAGTTTTCAAAATTTGAGTTAAATTAAAAATAAAATACCGATAACTTATGGATAATTACTTGTAACTTATTTTATATAATAAAACAATTACTAATGGCATATATGTACTCAGAAGGAATATAAAATTTTAGTAATATATTTTATATAGCGAAGAATAATAAATAATTTTAACTATTTTTGCAGGAACTTTACTACTTTGTCTCTTCATAATAAAATCTAAAAGCAACACTTTCTAAAAATAAATCACTTCATTTTTACAAAATTTGAAAATGAGATTCAAGAATGAGTTCTTTGGTGTGAAGGGGTGTGACAAGAAATGACTTCCATCTTCGAATAGTCTAAACTATTTACGCTTCCTCATTATGTTTATTTTTAATAAATTCATTATTCTTTTAAGGGAGACACATGTATACTGTTGTAGTACTTCCTTTTCCCTTCTGAATGGCACTCTCATCCAACGACAGAAGTTATTTCAAGTCAAGAACTAAATAACTAAAAGGAGTTATTTCAAGCCAAGGTATAAAACTCATGTGAGTGGTTCCTAAGTAAAGTGGAAATGCAAGTTCTAGAGCACCAGAGGAATTCTCATAATGAGAGAATCAACTTCAATCTTTACCGAGTATGGGACAATGAAGTCTACTACCCATGATTCTAAATAGCATAGATGCAGTAAGGTTTAAGAAATTAGAATTTGTAGGCAAAGTAATCGATACACATTAAGATATACCAATCACAAGATGTAAATAGAAATGAAGAAAGAAAAATGAAGTCTGAAAAATAAAGACACAAGGATACAACGATGTTTAGGAAATAGAATGAGAACACAGAAATGACTATTTAACAAGTCGACAAAAGTAAGCATATGAAATACAGTATTAAAGAAAGATACAGGTAAGCATGTAAAATTTTTTTGAAATTGAGTAACAACTACAATATGTAATTAAATATATATAACAAGTCCCTTTAGCTAGAAACATCTAGGTTAACATTCAGTGACTTCAGAAGAAAGGTACACAGTGGACCTATTCTGAAAGGGGCAAGAGTGATATAGGTAACATTATAATTGTGCTTTACAAAAGTGAAGAGGTATAGGATGTAATATTCACCAAAAACTAAAAGAAGATCAGATTTTATTTCTTTAAATTCAAGAAGGATACCCATTTAGATTATTCAGGTAGAAGCCTTTATATTGTACAGTCATGAATGTGTCTAGTCAAGGCACATGCCAAATACAAGATCAACCACTCTAGGCAGAATGATATAAAACAAAATTCCTTAGATATATTTTCCTTCTGACTTTATTTCCAGTGCAATGCGTCTATTAGCAAGCCTTTTGGTAAGCTCAGTATAATCTGAAATTCTATTTTTAAGGTCTGATAAGCAGAGCAATTGAAAAAACAAAATATATACTTGAAAAGAAAGGTTTGTTTTAGAGTAACAAATAAATGTCAAAAGAAAAAATTAATTCACCTGACAAGCCTAACCTTTTGGCTATATATTTTATTTCAGGTGCTTCACGAAGATCACTTTGTAGGAAACATGTCAAGTCTATATAATATTCAGCATAATATAAAGAACAATTGATTGACTTCTTAATTAACCACATCATTCACAAGTTCATACTTTAAGTTATCATTAATAAGGAGAAACTTAGGAGAAAGTTAGGGACTGATAAAATAGTACAACAGGCAAAGCAGCTGCTCTGCGCAAGTCCAAGCTGAGTTCGATCTCCTTTACCACATATGGTGCCCTGAGTACCGGAGGGCGTAATCCCTGAAACAGAGCCAGGAGTACAGCCTGAGCCCAGCTAGGAGTTGCCCCAAATCCAAGAAAATATAATATTAACATAATTGAGGCCTAAAACAGGTTTTGTATCACTAATAGGTTCTCACAAAGAAAGATGCTACATTTTGGGTAATATTCTGCCATGTTATCTCAATTTGGAAGCAATTTAACTTTCACAAAAAAAGAGAGACAAAAAATAATAATATATTCTGCATTTTCATTGATTAAAATATAAAAAAATCAGATTAACTAGAAACCTTCAGTTTTTTTTTTTTTTTGCTTTTGGGCACACCCGCGAGCCAGGGTTTCTCCTGGCTCTTCACTCAGGAATTACCCTGGCGGTGCTCAGGACCAAGGGAGCCGGGAACCCAGGCCGGCACAGGCCGGAGCGGCAAACGCCCTACCCGCTGGACTTCACTCCGCCCCCCTTTTCAAGTTTTTAATACAAGTTCTTTCAATAGATTACAGTATAACAATATTCAAACAGTATTTTTTTGTTGCTTTTTATAATAACATATCAGCCAATATTCATTTACATGGGTAAAATGTATAAAAAATGTAGCCAGTTTAAAAGCCAACTCTGAAGACTTTCATAAAAATCTATAAGGAGAAGCAAACCGAGCTCCTTGGGCTTCAGTGAGTAGCTATGAACAGTAGATGATGTATCTATGTGTAAGACAAGCATTTATAAATGAATCATTACCTCAGCAGCTTTTATCTGCAGGAAAAAGTCTTCTGGCACAATCTACAACCTCCACTGGGAATGATGAAAGACTGAGTAATAGATGAATAAAAAGCTTCAAGTATCACCAAATTTTATTTTAAAAAAGCTTAAAGTTACTGTATAGAATTCCCCAAACTCCATCCCATGATTTGAAAATGAACTTCTTAAGTGTGGTTAAACTAGCAACTCAGGGGGCCGGAGCAATAGCCCAGCGGGTAGGGCGTTTGCCTTGCACGCAGCCAGCCCATGCCAGCTCGGGTTCGATCCCGGCATCCCATATGGTCCCCTGAGCACCGCCAGGAGTAATTCCTGAGTGCAGAGCCAGGAGTAACCCCTGAGCATTGCCAGGTGTGACCCAAAAAAAGCAAAAAAAAAAAAAAAAAAAAACTAGCAACTCAGTTTCATCTGATTAGTTTACCTTAAGAATTTGGATTATTCTATATTTATTCCGTTTATTTTATATCATGTATTTGCAGCACTCATATATAAAAATCTTTGAAAATGAACGCTTCCCAAATACATGTGGTAAAACAAAATGAATTTTAGTAACATTAATAAAGTTACTAAAGAATTTTTATAGAAGAACATAGCATGAAAAACTTATTCATACTAATTTAAGGTTCAGTAGTTGAATGAAAACTAATTGGACTATGATCAAATAAGTATTTTCCCTTTTACTGAATATTAATTGGGAGTATCTCTCTGCACATAATGTTAATTTTTCCTTTGAAGTTAATGGTTTCTCTAACAATTTTCTTCTTTTTTAATATCTATCATCATCATGTGACATCAAATACAAATTTAGATATTGCTTAAATTTAATACTTTGTCACTGAACTTATTCCAATAACCTTGTTCTAATATATTTAAGGAACCACTTTAACTCATTAATTTATATATTGCAACTCTCAATATCCTTACTTGTTAAACAAGTAAGGAATTTTTGTTATGTTTCTTTTTTACTATTTTAGCTATAGAATAATTTAGGGACCATTCTGTGTGAATTTTATTTGAATTTGAAAAATAAACTTTCAAATAATTTTCCCAGGATGTCATTATAAAATAAATTTTTTGCAAAGTTACTTGAGAACCAAAACTTTAGTTTTTGAAAGTATGCTAAAACATGAAATGTTTATTATGACTCTTTATAAAAAAAAGAGCTTACCAAAATAGTGAGATGGCGAGAAGGTGAATTGAGAGGGAGCCTAGGCGTAGAAAAGTGAAGTGAATGCTAGCGGGAGAGTGTGGTATTGTTAGATGGGAGTTATGTCCTTAACATAACAGCAATGTATATCATGGTGACTAGGCAGGAAAAAAGGAACACAAACATTTTTTAAAAACTGATCTTGGGCCAGAGCGATACCCCAGCGGGTAGGGCATTTGCCCTGCACATGGCCGGCGCCCATGCCGGCCCGGGTTCGATCCCGGCATCCCATATGGTTCCCGAGCACCACCAGGAGTAATTCCTGAGTGCAGAGCCAGGAGAAACCCCTGAGCATCGCCAGGTGTGACCCAAAAAAGCAAAAAAAAAAAAAAAAAAAAAAAATCTCAAAGGAATCCAGATCACAAATATACTTGGAAACTCAAGACTTGATCATCTTTCCAGGTGTAGAACAGCAATCCAGAGGCAAACACTTAATAAGCATTATTCGGATGAGGGGCCATCGTGATAGTGCTGACCCAGCTTAGGTCCCCAGCACAACTGGTGCGCTGAGCCCCGCCGGAAGTGCTCCTGAGCACAGAGCATGAGCCCGCAGCACTACCAGATGCATCCCCATGTCCCAAAGAGTACTTGTCGGAGAAGGAGCAATGTAGAGCCTCCTACAGTAATTCTAAATTGCCCATCACATTTTATTACCGGTTTTCTGGTATTAGTTTGTAGAATTAAAAAAGAAGCAATTTGGTAAGGGAGCACAGGGAACTTGGACAGGTTTTCTTTGCCCCTAATATCTTCTTATACAGTGGCCAGAAATATAAGTAATACTATGGTTTTCTCCCAACTTAATCTTATAAATAAGAAAATTCCACAAATAATTTAATTTGCAAAAGGAAAGTTCTACCAACTTTGAAAGCAATTCGGCACATTTAGTTATCTATCACACTAGCCCTTCCCCCCACTTGATATTGATCTCATTTCACTTGCTTCTGCAGTCAGGATACATTCAAATTCCTACTAGGTTGTTGGTTTTTTGTTTTTTTTTTTTTTGCTTTTTTGGGTCACACCCGCGATGCTCAGGGCTTGCTCCTGGCTCTGCACTCAGGAATTATTCCTGGCAGTGCTCAGGGGACCATATGGGATGCCGGGATCGAACCTGGGCCCAGCATGGGCCGGCGTGCAAGGCAAACGCTCTACCTGCTGGACTATCGCCCAGCCCTTCCTACTTGTTTTTATTTCTAGCCGTGCATTTCATCAATAAATGCTCCAGTTTTGAGGTGACTACAAGATTATCCCACCCGGACGGCAGAGCCTGGCAAGCTACCCGTGTCGTATTTGATATGCCAAATACCAGTAACAACTATAGACCTCATTTCCATGACTTGATGGGATGGCTTGAGTTTTTTATGTTCCTGGAGCTGACAGATGCCCTTGGGCTATCTCGCATGTGACAGGACAGACATATGGAGACGTTACTGGTGCCCGCTCGAGTAATCGATGATCTACGGGAAGTCAAGTGATGAAGTGAAGTTATTTAACGTAAATTGACTTGTGAACTTAATTGTGTGTGATAAGGAGTTCACAATAAAAAAGGCATCAAAAAACATGAGCCATTCTGAAGGAAATAAAGGACTTAATCAAAGTCCCAACATATTTTGGTTACTAAAATCTCAACAGGACTAGATCAATAGCACAGCGGGCAGAGCATTTGCCTTGCACACTGCTGACCTGTGTTTGATCCCTGGCGTCACCAGGATTACTTCCTGAGGGAGGAGCCAGGAGTAATCTCTAAGCATTTCCAGGCGTGAGGGACAGAGGGAGGGAGGGAAGGGGGAGCTAGAGGAGGGAGGGAGGGAGGGAGGGGAAGGAAGGAAGGAAGGAAGGGATAATATATACACTGATAAATATATTCTTCAGTCAAATTTATATGGACCTAAAATCAATAAGGCAATCAGGACTATTAAGATGGAGGGAGGGAGGGAGGGAGGGAGGGAGGGAGGGAGGGAGGGAGGGAAGAAAGGAGGAAGAAGGAAGGAAGGGAGGAAAGAAGAAAGGAAATAAGGAAGGAAAGAAGGAAGGAAGAGGAAGAAGGAAGGAAGGAAGAAAGGGAGGAAGGGAGGGAGGGAGGGAGGAAGGAAGGCAGGCTTGCTTATCACTGAGTGTGTTCCAGAAGTAAAATGGCATATCCTGGCAAAAAGGGAAAACAACTGATTGATCTATACATAAAAAGTTATGGGGAATAATTCCTGAACTTCATGAGAAAAGTATCAATATTTAAACCATTAACTTGATTTTTATTTTTCATAAAAGAGGCTATTAATAGCAGAATCCCAATATTTCATGCTTAATTAAATATATACCCATACACTTTTAAGAGACAATAGATGCAACTGTTTTCAATAAAGACATGGTTTGTTTTAAGGCTCTTTAGACTTTTTTCCAGTCAACTACTGACAATATTCAATAAATGATCAATGCGACATTAAAGAAAACAAGAGTTTTCCTATATTTTATACCAATACTAAAGATCAACTTTAATAAAAAGATACAAATAATTTCATAATTGGAAACAGTAATGCATATATGTAATGGAAGACTAAAAAAAATTTCCCACTCCATGGTTTTAGTTATAATGCTAAGGCTTTGAATAATTTTGCTGTATCTTTTCAGTCTTTTAGTTTTATTCCATAATTTTTCATAATTACTTTATTAGTAGAATCAATATTTTCCTTTTGATCATTCTGTAAATTTTATTAACTTAAAGCTTGTTATAAGTCTCCAGATGAAAAGAAAAAAATACTAATAAACAAAGGCATTGTTCTTTCAGAATATGGTAAGTAAACTGTTATGGATGACATATATATATATATACTTTTTCCCACGGGCTTTTATGTACACATGAACAAATGTATTTTAAAAGCTTGAGATGAATAATGATATATTAAGTTGAAATCTCTTCCATAACAAAGAGCTGCCTCTAAAACAGCCATTAATTTATGCATTTATATGAAAAGGATAAATCCTTTTCAATGTATTAATCAGTAATGTTAATGATCCAAACTGTTAAGCAAAATCATAAAACAATAATCATTGAACATATATAAACAGAGAACTCGATACCTAAGTTTTTAATTATTTTAGTGATTCGATTCTGTTCCTACCTACAACATATTTCAAACTTCAAACTGCCTTCAAAATACTTCAAGAAAAATGTAACATAAAATATATTTAAATTGACTTCAGAAAGTATGAGTTCAAAAAATAGCACAATAAAACACAGACAACATGGGTAGGAAGTATGTGAAAGTATTACTACGGTTCAAACAGAACCATGGGTTTAACCTTTGACAAATATATTCTTCAGTCAAATTTATATGGCCCTACAATCAATAAGGCAATCAGGACTATTAAGATGGGGGGGAAAAAACCATTTTCTATAAAAAAGAATTATCACTCAGTACTAAACATCTAGCAATGGAAAAGCTACAGTAAGGAATGATGAATGTCCTCATCAGTTATGAACATTCCGTAACATAAAAAGGAAGTGGAGAAGAAATAAAGGAAATGTAATCTTTAGTAAGTAAAACTTATCTTTTCATTACTCTCTTATAAAGCTCTAAGGGTTTTAAAAAACTCAAAATATGGTATTTGAAAACCCCAAGTAGTCTACGACATATTCCCATTTTAAACTTTTGACTAATAATTTAAAAAAAATAGGAAATACACAACAAATAGAAAGCCAGGATTCAAAACACAGAAGTATAAAACTGATCATTATTTTTACCAGCTAGAACTACTTAAGATGAACAGAAAACCAAATGAAAATAATTACCACACTAGAATAAGAAGGGCAAACAAAAAGACAGATACACAAAGTTTTTCCAAGGAAAGAAAGACAAGTTAGATACTGTTTGATGGTATTTCTGTGTTAAAAAAAAAAGCAGCTAAAATTTAAAGAATTAGAATGAGAAAATTTCACACACATAAACCATTAATATTATACTCTAAACTGCAAAATAATAGATTATTCACGAAATGATCGATTTCTAGAACAAAAGGTGAAAGATAAAGATCCGTGGCCCACAACATAATGGCTGCTATTAGCATTTCTATTATTATCTATCTTTGGAGTAATGGAAGAGGATACAACTCTGCAAAGATGACAGGAAAAGGAAAGAGAACACTGAAGCTAATCTAAAAGCTGCTCATGAGAAAACGTGGTTCCAAGACAAGAATACTGAGTGGATGACACAATTCTGTAATATATCTTGATAGTTCAGAAAGTTAGCCTTTCAATAGAATTTTTTAAACAACTATCTAAAAACTAATAAAACCAAATTCATGAAACTTTATGAAACTAATTTTCATATTCCTTATCCTCATTTTCCTTTTTTTGCTAATTTGTACTTGAGGATTTATATACAGCACGAAATATAGAATATAAAATGGACTCCATGAAGTGAATATTCTGAATTATATAATAGAATTACTACACAGCTTTGATATAATACTTGGCAACAAATAAGTAACCAAATATATAAACAGAAATACTATGGCTAATATATACATATAAACATTTAAATATATGCAATAAACAGGGTGCATTCATATATAATTTAAAATGTTTTCTTGGCTCTACTGTGGCTAAAAATATGTATGTATTCAACAGAGATTTTACTTTGACACCTGCTGGACATAAGTCAAATTTAAGCAAACAAACTGCTTTTAGAAAGAACAAAACATAAATAAGAAGCAATTTAAACAGATATTTAAGCCAGCATGAAAATAAGGATACCTATTTAATATAACACATGTATAGCATATAAAAGCATTATACATAAAATTAATTATGACACATTAATTTTTGTTGTAATTTTGTGAATTATGGCATTAAAATCTTACTTAGAGACAGCCAACTGAAAACAAATTTATTATTTGTTCCTTGCAACTCTCCTATGACTCTGACTAATCTTTTTAAAGCTATACATTGTCTTAAAAATAGCTTATGCTTTTTGTATAGAACCACGTACCCATGCCTCTGTTTGAATGGGTCTGATGTTGCTTAGCAGCACCTCTTCATAGTTTCCATAATCAATGAACTTAACAACTGCTGTCATACCTGAAGAATGGAGAGCTTCAACTTCTGCTCGGTAAAACTAAACGGGAAAAATAAAAGCATAAATTTAAGATGACAAAATTGTATACAAAGGGTATTTGATGAGACTATAATTTCTATATGAATGTGACTAATATTTTTAAAGCTCACCTCTTTTTAATATATTTTATTGAGCTATACTTGACATATAACACTAGTTTTAGGCACATAACATAATTATTTAATATATGGGTATACATAAGACGATTATCTCAGGAAGTTTAACGCCTATCATCAGCTAATTTTTTTTGGGGGAAATTGGAAATTCTCAGATCTCTTTTAGCAACTTTAAAGGACAATATCTTTAAGAAAATCAGTTTTATAGAAAACATTTGGGGGCCGGAGCAATAGCACAGCAGGTAGGGCGTTTGCCTTGCACGCGTCAACCAGGGTTCGATCCCCAGCATCCCATATGGTCCACGAGCACCGCCAGGAGTAATTCCTGAGTGCAGGGCCAGGAGTAACCCCTGAGCATCACGTTGTTGGATGTGACCCAAAGAGGCAAAAAAAAAAAAAATTAAGAAAGTAAACTTACTTTGGATAATCACTAACTTGCTGAAAAATGAAATAAATTCTTTCATTTACATGAGTTTGGGCAATAGCAAACCTGAGTTGAGCAACAGCAAGGTGTAAGGACAGAACTAAAATTATCAGTACAAACAGTCACATGCTATAAAAAGCAGTCGGGAGACTGCCGAAGTGGTTTACTGGCAGAGTACCTGCCTACTGGGGAAACAGAGAAGGGACACTCTTCTTCAAGCAGGGCATTGAATGCTTTTTGAACACTACTGGTTTTACTAACTAGCACATTTAATACTATAGGGATTTTAAAATTAAATATTTCCTTTAATCTTTGGTACTTGATATGCATTAATAATTTTTCCACCAATATTTCTCAGCCTTATGCGTTTGTGTTCTGTAAGATCTTTGTTTAGTTCTAGACTATACTTAAACTGCAAAATTGAGATAACATGGCAGCTCAGGTAAATAAGCTCAACAAAAATGTAATTGTATTACAGAAACAAGTAGGTTGGTATCCTTTTAGAACCTACAGTTTAATAAAGACAACCATGTATTAAAAAGAAAACCCTAGGAAGGGAGGGGAGTGAGAAAGAGCAGACGTGTCTTTTGGGGGAGTAGGACAGTGGTGAATCTTCAACAGCAAAGTAGATGCACTGAATCCTATGTACATAAAAGTATTAATTATACCCCTGAATTCCTTCTGTAATGTAAATCAATAATAATTTTTTAACTTTTATGTATTGAATGGACACGAAGAGTATCAGGCTGAGTGAAGTGAGTTAGAGGGAGTGGGACAAGAATGGTCCCTATCCATTGGTGGGATATAAAAATACAGTACCAGAATGATACCCAAAGACAACAGAAACAGTAATACCCAAAGACAAGAATCAGTCAAGAAGAATGGTGCATGGAAGAAAGCTTGCCATGTGTGTATGTGGAGGTATTTTAGAGTGCAGTTAAGACTAAAATGGAACCATTCTGACAATGATAGTTGAAAATGATCACTCTAAACAAGAATCGAGTGATGAAAAGACAAAGGCATGTCCTTTATTCACACCCTTCCAGTAACAGTCACAAGCCACAGTGCCCAAAAAGGAAAATGAGAGAGAGAGAGAAAAGGAGAGAGAGAGAGAGAGAGAGAGAGAGAGGGGGGGGACATGTGGGGGGGACAGGGGACAGGGGACAGGGATGCTAGTGGCAGGAAATGTTCACTGGTGCAAGGATGCATGTTGGGGAACACTGTATGGCTGAAACTCAATCATGAACAATTTTCTACCTGTGTAATTTTAAAAACAAAACCAAAATCTAGGTAGTAAGTATTGTATCAAGGTGCAGAAATACCAGACAAAACACCATAAAGACTTTAGGAAGACCGTCCTGGTACGTCACCACATCAGGTAGATGAAAATGGGAAGAGTTTTCAAGGATAAAGACATCTCAGCCAAGCAAAAAATCTAAGGAAGGCATTCTAGGAAAAGTCAGAGACATAAAGCATGAAGCTAAAAAGCTTCTGCACCTCAAAAAGAAACAGTGACCAAGATACAAAGACAGTCCACAGAATGGGAAAGAATATTCACCCAATACCCATCTGATAAGGGGTTAATATCCAGGATATATCAGGCACTGGTAGAACTTTACAAGAAAACAGCCAACCCCATCAAAACATGGGGAGAAGAATTGCTTCTTCCTTCTTCTTCAGCAAGGAAGAAGTTCGAATGGCCAAAAGACATATGAAAAACTGCTCATCATCATTAATCATCAGAGAGATGCAAATCAAAACAACAAGGAGATATCATTTTACACCACAGAGACTGGCACATATCCAAAAGAGCAAGAACAACAAGTGCTGGCGTGGATGTGGGGAAAAAGGGACACTCATCCATTGTTGGTGGGAATGTCGACCGGTACAGCCATTCTGGAAAACAATATGGACATTCCTCCAAAGACTAGAAATTGAACTCCATTTGACCCAGCCATATCACTCCTGGGAATATACCCCTGGGAAGCCAAAAACATGCAGCAGAAACACCATCCCTAGTTTTATGTTCATAGCAGCATTATTCACAATAGCCAGAATCTGGAAACAACCAGAGTGCCCGAAAACTGGATAAAGAAACTTTGGTACATCTACACCATGGAATACTATGAAGCGGTTAGGAAAAATGAAGTTATGAAATTTGCCTATAAATGGATGGACATGGAGAGGATCATGTTGAATGAAATTAGCCAGAAGGAGACAGATATAGAATGACTGCATTTATTTCCATGACATAAATAATATATATATATATATATACATATTACGATACCAATATCCAAAATGTGGATCAAGAGGTCTTGCCAAAGGTGGAAACTACCACAAATGTGTGGGAGAAGAGGTTAGGTAAGACAGAGAAAGGAACAGTGGACCAACAATTGTCGGAAGTCTATTACAATCCACAACATGTGAGAGGAGAGAGAGAGAGAGAGAGAGAGAGAGAGATGGAGAACCTGCCACTGAGGCAGGCTAGGGAGGGGGAGGGTATTGGGGACATTGGTCATGGGAGGTGGGCACTGGTGGAGGGATGGGTGCTGGAACACTGTTGGCTGAAACCCAAACATGAAGATTTTTGTAATCACAAAAATAAATTAATTAAAAAAAACCATGAGCACATAAACAAATTCTTTAAAATTAATTATTGTATGACGCGAGAAGAGTCAAACAGAAAATTAGACAGGACAAGAAGGTAAGGCTCTTGTCAGAGGCTCTAAATATATGCTAATGTATTTACTAAATATGTGTATGATTCTAACTAAAAAGACTAACCATGGTTTAAGATAAGTTTGATGACAGTTCTGATGACAAGAGGAGCAGGTTTAGGAAAAGGTGACCAATTTGAAGGCCTTTGCATTCTCGCTGAGAGGGCAGAAAAACTAAATTAGTAATAGCAGTCTAGAAGGAAGATAATTGTCTCAAATTCACAATCCTAGAGAAGGTAAACTAAAGGTTTTTTAAATCATGAATTACACTAATTAGTTCATTATCTTTAGAACATTACAGTGCAATTAAGATTATGGTTCCTTAATGACAGTTATAGCCACTGCCCTTTCTTAAATCCTGACCTGATCTCTGGCCAGGAAATTGGAAAGCTGCCTATTCTTAACAAGATATTTAAATGCTATCTCTTAAATTAGGTGGCTTAAGAATAAAACTAGTGCCATATCTTTTAAGAGTAAATATGATTTACTTTTAGAAGCTTAGTGGAAAATCTATACAGAGCAAATAGACATTCACTCTGCACTCAAACCATACTCCCTATTCCAGTTAAGCCATCTTAATTTTCTAAGACTACCCAGTTATTCTAAAAATATTCTAGAATCTGTTAACATTTGGGCAATGTTAAGTGCTGTCTTTCAGAAGATATGTGACATTAATTTATTCAAAAAAGGCAATGGTTGAATTACTGATTTTCAAACAATTACATTTAAAAGTAAAGCTTCATTGACTGTCTCATTAGGTATTTGAAGACACTTGGGTACTTAGGGAAGTGCAGCAAGATTCACCTTATCTATTCCAAGCACTTGGAAGCAACAACTCTATTATGACTCACCAAACACTCAAATTCACTGAAGAGTTGGTGTGCTTTGTCCAAAAACCTGACTACCTAAAGGCATTTTATTATTTTTTGTTTCTGACTGTTTCTATTAGTATGCACATTTTAATACAAAAAATATTAAGCATATACATTTTACAGAATGAAGAAAAAAAGTTTAAAATGACCTAGAAAATGTTTGATACTACAAAAGGTTAATTTGAGTCATACCTTTTTGGTATTGCACTGAACAGCAGAGCACAATCCTTGTTGGGTGTCAATGAAACCCCGAGTTGTTTACAAAGCCTATCAGTTATTACTGTCTTGAACTCCAACCATTTTCTTTCATTACACTGGTAACCTAGCACTGTACAATACAGTATTTTCCCATTTCACTTATTCAACCTTTCACAACAGCACTTGACACAGTGGCCACTCCTTTAAGGGAGACACTGGTAGCTTTATAGAGCAGCACTGACCAGTAATTTTCTATTTTACTGCCTCCACCATGATAGTGAAACCATTAAACCTTGCTAACATTCCTCACTACCAAGCCAACTAGTTCTGTATTCTGTTAAGTGAGCAGTCGATCCGGAAAGGGAAGGGGCTGAGTAGTGAACACCCATGTCTGCTTTCCAAATCTTTCTAGCAAGCAAATTCTGAAGTAGTCAGGTGAAGCAGTCCCCACAAAGGAGACTGTTGGTGTTTCTGGTAAACTTTTTTGTTTCGGGGAAAAAAAAGAAAGAAAAAGACAGCCAGTATTGAGTCTGCTTCCTTTCTTCAAGTACCAAATTAAAACTTGATCGTAAAGGCACTTCTTCAGGACAAATGTTATCACATATTGAACCATGAAATGGCAACACTACCTAGTTATAGCACTCTGCATATCCTCCCTCATGCTAGCAGCAGTTTAATGGCTAACACCCAACATATGCCATATCTCACGAATCATAATGGAACCTGATTACTGACCCCAAGATCTAAAGGCATCACTTCTGAAAACTATGTATGAACTCAAGTCCACGTTTTGCTCCCTTTAAATTACTGGTTAACTTTAGCTCTACTATTTCCTTTAGTCACATATATACTCTCATGGAAATACCTTACTTTGTCAACTGAAACTACTTAAAAAAACCATTAAATACATATCAAAATTTTAGCTTTAACTTGATCTTCATATTTACCCAGATTCCTCACACTATAACTTCCTTGCATTTATTTTCATTTCACAGATGTTTCCAATCCCCTAACTACTTTTTTTCTATTTATAATGGCTTCCCCACTAGAACTAATGAACAAAAACCAAATAATTATAAAACTATTACACTGTGTGAGAAGCAGGATTGCACAGGAAAACTAGATAGGCACAGCCCTACCTTCAAAGTAACTTAAAATTATGGTAGAGAAAGAGACACTAATTCAGGAATCAAACCAAATTTATTTATAAATAATGTAATTTTTAGAAAGTGAGTAAGGCACCGATCAGAAAGATCCTAATAGAGAGGGCAAGGTTAAAAAATTCTAAGAAGTAATGTTGGAGCCCTGTTCTCAAGGATAAGAGTAGATGCAAAATGATGCTGAGGGGCCAGAGTGATAGCACAGTGGGTAGAGTGTTTGCCTTGCATGCCGACAACCTGGGTTCGATCCCCAGCATCCCATATGGTCTCCCAAGCCCCACCAGGAGTAATTCCTGAGCAAAAAGCCAGGAGTAATCCCTGAGCATTGCCGGATGTGATCCAAAAAGCAAAAAAAAAAAAAAAAAAAAGATGGTGAGCAGAAAAGAGCAAAAGGCCCTTTTTTTCTGAGCACTTCTGCCCTTAATCTTTTCTCTTCTCTGTTAATCTTTTCCTTTTTAGTTTTAATTGATCCACCTATTCCTTCTTCTGTCTTCTCTTCTTTCATTTTGGTTAGTACACATAATGTCAAACTAAAGAATGTTTACATTACAGCCAAATAGTACAGGCTTAAGGCATGCATGCAACCTACTATAGTTTGATCCCTGGAACCATCTGGTCACCCAGCAATTCTAAGTGTAACCCCCAAGAGTCAGGAGTAGCTGGAGAGCACCGCTAGACAGTCCACCACCCCGAAAAAATGCTTAAATTATAGGTCTAACATTATTAAATTATCTAACATTGAACTTTCTGCTCTCAATTTATGAAAAAATAGGCTGAATGTATATTATCTAAAAATATGAAGATTTTAATTTTGTGCCACCCAACTGATTTTCTTCATGAACCAGTACAATTTTGCTAATAGTTCAGTTGATAACTGAAATTAATTTTACTTTTACATTTTAGAATAAAAACCAACCTAACCAACCTAACCAAATCCTATAAAACTGATTTCCATAGGCATTCCTTCAAAAATTAATTTTACCCTCTTTTATAAATTGTTACCCTTTTTATAATTTTTACCCTCTTTTACCCTCATTTAAAAATTAATTTAAAAATTAATTTTTTACCCTCTTTTATATTGCCTTTATATATGTTCAAATCACAAGTGCACGATATGAAAAACTCTAATTCTCAAAGTATTGGTTTTCTATCCTTTCATTAGAATGCTGTATTGTGTAATGTTATTATGTGATATCTTTACAGCATGCATACCTTGTTGTCTTCCCAATAAAGAGCAAAACACTCATCCCCAGGTTTCCACACTCTGCCATACTCCACAGGAAGAGAGGATTCTAGCACTTTTTCTGGTTTAATTGGACCAGATCTTCTTTGGGCCCACTATTGTAGAATATTTTATCGTCATAGGGGGCAGCTGTCATGGGTCCTGTTGGCTTAAGAGGTCCGACTTGTCTTCCCTTTGGTGCCATTTCTGACTCTCCATTCAGAATACCAATAAAACCAGTAGTTCGGACAGGATTCTGGTAATCAGTATTTACATGAAAATGTTTTTCCATTTTTACCCCACTGAAAGCTTCATTATTTATTGTTCGTGGTTTCCTGTCATAAAAATGATCAGCGTTTGCTGTATGGTTTTCTTTTCTCCCACGTTTTTGATGATTATAATCCATGGATTCTTGAGGAAATGGATTTTCTTTCGCCTCTACATAGGATGGAATTTTTCCCGATCTGCTTTGCATCGAGTTATCCCTTTTTTTAAAAGTACTGTCGTTGTGCTGAGAACTTAAAGGATCTGAAGGATCTTTAGTTCTATCGTATCTAGAATATGGTCTGTCACACTTGGATTCTCTCCTCGGCCCACACTTCAGATCCTGAAGAAGTACTTGGTCTTTCAGAACCTCTGCTTCTAGGCAGTCCACCACTTTCTAAAACTGACTTTGTATTTTGGATGTCTCTTTGAAAGCGAGGAGGCTTTTCATTGCGTGGCTGCCTGGTATCACTCCTAGGAAGATACCTTGGCTGACCATCTTTTATTCCATTTTGCTCAGTATTTGATAGCCTGTGTTGTCCCTGATGAAGCTGCTGCTGTTGTGATTTAGGTTCTGAAAAGTAAAATATATCACAAATACATTAGAGGTTGCATTAACAACTAGCATTAAACTTCTAGAAATTACTAGATTAACACAAATTACTGAACTACTAACATCTTTCATATCCTCCCACCTACTTTTCTTCCTTTCTTTTAGTTAATTTCTGACAGTGGGGTAGGAGGGAAGGTTGGATCACAGCCGGCAATGCTGCAGGCTTATTCCTAGCTCTATGCTCAGGAATCACTTCTGATGGTACTCAGGGGACCCTATAAAGTGCTAAGAATTTAAGTAGAGTAGGCCAAGTGCCCACCCGCATGGCAGAGCCTGGCAAGCTACCTGTGTCGTATTTGATATGCCAAATACCAGTAACAATTATAGACCTCATTCCCATGACCTGATGGAATGGTTTGAGGCTCTTTATGTTCCTGGAACGAGCAGATGCCCTTGGGCTACACTAGCATGTGACAGGACATATGGAGATGTTACTGGTGCCCACTCGAGCAAATCGATGAACAACGGGAAGACAAGTGACAAGAGACAAGTGACAAGGCCAAGTGCAAGCACCGTGAACCCCATGTAGTATCTCTCCAGCCCCATTGTTTTCTTAATCCCTATTTCCTTAGAGTCCTGTATTTTGAATCTAGTCTCCTTTAGCCACATTAATGAAATAACGCAAAACATGTAAGTGAACCATGAAAAAAGGATGATTTAAAAGGTAATTTTTCATAAAATATTTAAATTATTAAAACTACATATACATATTACATACCACTTAGATATTCTATTAATCCATTCCCCAAGATATTACTTAAATAAATGTATATGTTAACTCAGAAGCTGCTATGAAACTGCAAGTATCAAACCTAGTTCAATTTCTTTCAAAATTTAGAAAAGTAGTGATTTTTCATGGTAACATGGGTTTGTCTTTATAAATGGGTTTTTCCCCGCAAATCTTTTTGAATCTGAAATTGTCAAGTGTTTGGATTAAATATCTCGCAGGAAAGAGCTAACAGTTTTCGATACTATAATCACCAATCAAAGTAATTAAGGCAGATGTTAGATGGGGAACACAGGAAAAGTAAATACACTAAGGTCAATAGTGTATATAATGTCTAACGTTGAGTCAAAAGCAGTGACATGGTGAATAAATATTGAAAGATACTCTAATGGAAGTATTTCACATAACAATGTATATTCCATTCCAATTTGTGCCATGTCCATTTTACTTCCTTTTCTCAGTTTCACACATGCTTACATTTTCAAATATATTAACTAATCTTTGGTGTAGATTCCTTTTTTTCTCTTGTCATACAAAAAGCTCACAAGATTTATCAACAATGCGTGGCTGGAGCAATAGCGCAGTGTGTAGGGCATTTGCCTTGCACGTGGCCCACACGGGTTTGATCCCTGGCATCCCATATAGTCCCCCGAGCACTGCCAGGAGTAATTCCTGAGTGCCGAGCCAGGAGAAACCCAAATTGCCGAGCATGACTCAAAAAGAAAAAATAATTATCAACAATGGAACAATTGATATCACTGGGTGAGGACATTTCTAGCACTGCAGGGAAATTAACTTATTTAACTTCCTGGAACTAAATGCTGAAGTATCCTTTTCCCAAGTATACCTAGTTACTGTGACTACCAAATCTATCTCCCTAGGCTTCCAGATACCATTAAGGGTAAAAAAACTATCAGGTAAAACATTTAGAACAGGAATGAAGAGAAGAACTATAAAGTTCCTGAATAACAATACACAGACCACCCCACTCCTAAATGAGTAAATAAATGGATGGATGGATGGATGGATGGATGGATGGATGGATGGATGGATGGATGGATGGATGGATGGATGGATGGATGGATGGATGGATGGATGGATGGATGGATGGATGGATGGAACCATAAAAAGCTAGGCAACAGTCTGATAGTCTAAATGTTTTTGAAATGCTGAACAGGAGAAAAGGGATACACATGATAATCTTTCAGCGCCTGTGTTGCAAACCATAATTTCCAAAAGAAAGAGAGACAGAGACAGAGAATGAGAGTGAGAGAGAGAGTAAGAGTAAAGAGAGAGACAGAGAGAGAGAGAGAGAGAGAGAGAGAGAGAGAGAGAGAAGTATGCTTGCTGTAGGGGGTTGGGGTTTGTGCGGGGTGCAGGAGGGAAACGGGATACTGGTGGGAGGAAACGCACACTGGTAAAGGATCGGTGCTCTAACACTGTATGACTGAAACTGGAACAACTCTGTAACTGTGTATCTCATAGTAATTCAATAAAAGAATTTGTTTAATGTCTTTAAAATAAAAAAAAAGACTTTAAAAATTGTCTTGAATCAGCATGAGATACATAGTTACAAAGTTGTTGTGATTGGGTTTCGGTTATAAAATGTGCTGTTTCCCTCTCATCACTTTCCTCTCCCCACTGCCCAGCCTGCCTCTATAGCAGGTTCTCTCTCTCTCTCTCTCTCTCTCTCTCTCTCTCTCTCTCCTCTCTCTCTCTCTCTCTCTCTCTCTCTCCCTCTCTCTCTCTCTCCTCCTTCTCTCTCTCTCTCTCCTCTCTCTCTCCTCTTCCCCCAGCCCAACCACTTCCATTATGATTTGCAATACAGGTACTGCAAGGTTATCATGTATATTCCTCGTACTTACCTCTTAGCACTCAGTTCTTGTCCAGAGTGATTATTTACAACTATCCTGGTCATAGTGGTCTCTTCTCTACCCTGACTGCCCCCGACCCCACACTTGTGGGAAGCTTCCAATCATGAACCAGTCCTCCTGGCCTTTGTTTCTACTGTCCTTGAGTATTAGTCAAGAAAGATTATTTTCAAGTCTGTATCCAGTCAAGCAACCCATTCATGGTGATTGAATAAGGATTTTTTAAAGGTGAGATGCAAAGACTAGCCAATACCATTTACAGAGAAAATGGTCTCTAAAACTTAATCTTTTCCCATATTTTTAATAACTCTAACACAAATAAAAATCACTATAACTAATATTAATTTATATAATATTTATAATAATGGTTTATACTGTTAAACCATATAGTGGTTTATAAACCACTATAACTAATACTAATTTCTTTCCTTTAGGAAGAATAAAAATGGTCACATTCAGTTACTGCTAGAATTGTTTATTACCTAGAAGTAAAGATTAAAGGAAGCAGTGATAATACTACAAAGTATTGGTTTTTGTCCCAGGCATTATCAGAAAATAAGATCAGTAGTTTTCTCTTGCTAACTACCCACTCGCAGACATGGGGCAGAGCTGCTACTGGCTCTCCCTGTGACCAGCCGCTCACGAGGTGCCCAGGAGGGATGGTGGGTTCTAGCCCTGGCCCACCATCCCAGCAGAGCCTCACAACAAGCCAGACGACCTCCCTCTCCATGAGGGCCTCCATTTTCCACATCCGGACTTCTCTCTCGTCAGACCTCCACCCAGCAGACCAGCCTATCAGCGCCCGGCTCATCGAAGTTCCACCCTGCAGCAGTCTTTCTTAAATCCAGCTCAGGTATGCCGGTCCAGAGACTCGCAGACATGGGGCAGAGCTGCTACTGGCTCTCCCTGTGACCAGCCGCTCACGAGGCGCCTGGGAGGGATGGTGGGTTCTAGCCCTGGCCCACCATCCCAGCAGAGCCTCGCAACAAGCCAGACGACCTCCCACTCCATGAGGGCCTCCATTTTCCACATCCGGACTTCTCTCTCGTCAGACCTCCACCCAGCAGACCAGCCTATCAGCGCCCGGCTCACGCGGCCCGCTTGCGGCCGCGCGGTTCATCAATAAATGCTGGACTTAGAGATGCCTACAAGAGTATGCTACCTGCACTGCAGAGCCTGGCAAGCTACCTGTGTTGTATTTGATATATATGCCAAATACCAGTAACAATTATAGACCTCATTCCGGAATGGATTGAGGCTCTTTATGTTCCTGGAGAAAGCAGATGCCTTGGGCTCTACTAGCATGAGACAGGACATATGGAGATGTTACTGGGGCCCGCTCGAGCAAATCGATGATGAACGGGAAGACAGTGATACAGTGAACTACCCACTACGTATTAGACACCCTTCATTAGGTGTGTAATATACATTACCAGTCCCCACAGTGATCTTAAAATAAAGATGATAAAAAAATAAAGATGATAAAAAATTAAAATAAAGGTACTAAAAAGTTTATTTAGTAAATAGTGGTAATGGTCCTTGTAAATAAAAATATTTTTCAGGGGCTTGGGAGATAGCTCAAAGTTTTGGGAAACTTACCTAGGCCTAAAATAGATTTTGGCCTCCCAGAAATAATGGGGTGACTCTGAAGGTCCAAGAGAACCTTGCTGTTGCTGGGTTCAAACACCAAACCAACAGAACCACAAAATGGCCTAAGCACCAAGGGCAGTGGCCCAGCTCCCCAGGTCAGCATTGCTGACACACCCCCCCAAAAAAAACGATTTTAAAAAATTCCACTTTAAAAATAAGTGAAATGTGCAAATATCCTATTTTCTATAAATTACTTGAGAAGTAAGCCAGTTAGATTTGCTCTGCTTGAGGATCAAGTTTTTCCTGAAATTATTCCAGTTAGGATTACTAACTAGGGATAAACTCACCTATCCTAAATGATAGGTGAGTGTCTGAATGACCTTCAACACAGAATGAAAACTTCACAGACTTGGCTGGTATGGGAGGATTTGTTTTCAGGTCCCTCTAACAGAAAAAAATAATTAAAGACTACCTACTATATTTAACTGATTACATACATTAGAATATGGAATAAATAAGCTATTTTACTAATAATGAAAAGCCTTCATTTCCACTATTATGTGAAAATGCTAAGCAAGGGTATACATAGTCTGTTTTAAAATGAGAATTTCTTCATAAAACAAACTTGGGGCCAGAGGGACAGTACCAAAGGAAGGGTGCTTGCCTTTCACGTGGTCAGCCTAGATTTGCCCCCCAGTACTCCTGAGTCCTGCGAGGTACTATCCCTGAGTGCAGAGCCAGGAGTAAAACCTGGCCACCACTGGATGTGGTCCCAAAATAAAACAAAAAAAAATTAAAATGTTTTTAAAAAATTAAAAACAAAAGTATATTTTAAAAAATGGTTTTCATGGAGCCAAGCAATGGTACAGCAGGTAGGGAGTTTGCCTTGCATGCAGCCAACGTAGGTTCGATCCCCGACATCTCATCTGGTTCCCTGAGCACACCATGAGTAATTACAGAGTAGAGAACCAGGAGTAACCCCTGAACATCTCCAAGTGTGACTCAAAAAAAAAAAAAAAAAGGTTTTCAGTGAATGGGCTAACTGCAAGTTTTTTACAGAAGAGGTGTGGGTTTTATTCTCTGCACTACACGGTCCCCTGAGCACGGCCGGGAGCTACCACAAGCACAGTCAGAAGTAGCTCCTCAGTACTGTTGGATGCCAAACTAAACCCCAAAACTGTTCTGTAAATGTCCATTTCATTCCAAAATACAATAAAAATAAACCAAGAAGTATTTTAAGTTTAAGTATTTCTTAGTTCAAAAGAACTAGTTAACCATCTTTTGCAACAAAACTTTGAAACAATATTAAGTATAATAAGTTTCAAGCATACCACTTATGCTTGATTATTGTACTGCAAATTTCTTCTATGCCTTTATATTTTGATGAATGGTACTTAACAAAGCACATCATAAAAATGTTCACACTAAGTATACCTATGGGACCTTTAGTTTGTGGCTCTTCTCTTGTTAGTTAAGGTAACAGTACGCTCTTTTGAACAAGAGTTACAGAATTCACTCATCCCTTTAAATTCTTTGAAGAGGTAATTTGTATTGTGTCCTCCACTACTTACCAGAAATCTGGTACAAATACCACATATAGTATGGCACACTGTATTTACAGAATACAGTATTTTATGACACATACAACTGTAGTCAATATTATCCACCAAGACTTTTTTTTGCTGAAAATACTGAATAAGCCTCATTGTTTTCATGCCAGAAATCCTTTTATGGATTTGTATATTACCCAAATAAAACAAAATCTCTGTAGAACATAATGCTATGGGGTCTGGCTCTAGCCGACCACTTCTATCCCTGACTCCCCAGCCGTATCTCTCCAATACCCTTTCTGTCACAGGGAAGCGGTGTTCAAATAAATACTTTACACCCAAAGCTCCCTATACCTGGGCTGTGCCTTCCCTAAAACTCCAACTCCTCTTCAACCGTATCTCAAAGCCATATCCTCTAAGAAACTTTTGCTTGAATCCTATATTGGTTAACTTGCCTTCACACAGTACTTTTAGGGAAAGAAAATACTCATTGAAAATAATGGTGATCAAATATGAAAAACACTCTAAAGACTATATACATATTAGAAATACATTATTTTCTCTTTTTAAGGATTAATGAAGATCACAGGAGTGATTCCTTGTGGGGGAAAAAAGGGCCCAGAATACTACTATAGTACCCATATTTCTCTTGTATTCTATTGATACTGTTTCAAATAAGTGACATAATTACAGTAAATTCTACTAAAACAATATTCTACATTACCAGATACACTCATAAATTCATGTTCCCCAAAGGAGAAAAGTATGTAGCTTTTTAACAATGTGTTTGCTCTGAGTGCAGTATTTATGTATGTATCTTAATTTCAGTATCTTATTTCAATGGAGTGCTAATATTACTTATTTCATTGGTACAGGCTGTGAAAATTGAAGCATTGTAGACATAGGTCAAGGTAAAATTACTTCTCATTTTCAGCACCATTGCGATTCAAACGACACTATAGAATCAAAAGCAAACGCAGGAAAACAGAAGGATAAAGAGAAATCACAGGAGCTCGCATTGGGATAGTAGAAAGGTTGGAACAAAAAATATGAAGGAATAGCAGAGATTCTCCTGTTATAGTCTTGTAAAGGCAAAACAAACATGTAAATTTTTTTTGGTTTGATAAAAAAATACATGTTAGAGAAAACAATTTGAAATGTTTAAAATTGTATAAGGCTACTTTTTTTGTATAAAGTTACTTCCCTAGCTTGATAGAATTATATTTTAATTTTTTAGAAAATATTTTCATATTCCATACTTATTCTTAATCCAACATATTAGAAAGTAAATTACACTGTGAGAATACCTATCATGTTTTTATATAATATGTAGTGCATTAAAAGATTCCAATTCACAATCAAAATTAGTTATATAAGCTCATAAGCCTGTAAGTTCCATAACATAGCAACCTTTTTTTACAGCTGAATCAGTAAAGTTGGAGTTAGGTGTTGTGCCATTATCTATCATACAACTATATAACAAACTATTATTTAGCATTTTCATAATTTAACAGTCAAAATTTCTTCTATGGTTTTCTTAAATAGATAATCTGTAATTAAATATATTTATAAGACAAAGAATAGTCAGAATGCAAATTGTTCACAAAACCTTTTTTGTACAACTCAAATAAACTTTCCCCCCTTTTTTTTTTCTTTTTTCGGTCACAAACGACAACACTCAGGATTACTCCTGGTGGTGCTCAGGGACCATATGGGGAGCTGGGGATGGAACCCGGGTCAGTCGCTTGCAAGGCAACGCCCTACCCGCTGTGCTATCGCTCCAGCCCCAAGTTTCCTTTTTAAAACAAGAATCTGCTTTAAGGTTTTTTTAAGTCAGCCTACCTTCCATGTTCAAAGTTCCCATTTTAGACTCCAAGAAATCAAATAATGTGCTTGGTGCTGATGGTCTTGGCGTTTCCAAGCTCCTCTTCATCTTCAGATCTTATTCGCCCCTACCTTTTCCTTTCCCTTAAGAAGTAAAACAAGGCATATGGATTGCACACACAAAATCAAAAAAAGATAAAATACAATAAATATACTTAGCAGGCGTCTTAAGATTTTGTATGTACTTCTTTCTACAGTTTATACCTTTTTTTTTTAATCAGGAAATGCCAGGTGGGATTTACCTCCAATTTTATTTTATTTTTTTTTATTTTATTTTTTTTTTTTTTTTTGGGTCACACCCGGCGACACTCAGGGGTTGCTCCTGGCTCTGCACGCAGGAATTACTCCGGCGATGCTCGAGGGACCATATGGGATGCTGGAGATGGAACCGGGGCTGGCACAGGCTGGCCGCATGCAAGGCAAACGCCCTACCTGCTGGGCTATCACTCCGGCCTTATACCTTACCTTTTTTTAATGATTTATTTTAAACACCATGATTTACAAAGTACAAACATTTTCGCAACACAGTTGCTGGAAAGATTCATCATTCAGCACCAATCCCACCACCGGGTGTGCCCCCACCACCACCAGAGACCCGCATTTCCCTCCACCCCCCAACCCCTCCAATGCCTGCTCACTTAGCCAGCATCAGTTATGTTGATCCTTACAGCTGTTTTAAGGGAACAGTAATGATAAGGTCATGACCTTTTTGTTTTCTAGGCAGATGTGGGGAGTCGGGCCAGTTTCTGCTCTTGGATTCACTTTCTGGGTTTCCAGAACACAGTGGTTTTCTACTGACAATCCCAGACACACCATCACCACAGCTACTGACAACACTTATTTCATTTATCTCAACGTCCATTTGAGCTTGTCCTATTCATACACTGACAAATCCATTCTATATTGGTTGTTGGAGCTAATTCTCTAAATATGGTCGATGAACCTGGTGTTAGACAAAAGTCAATGGAGAGCCTAAAATCTCCATTGTGCCATTTGGGCCCACTTGGGTCCACTGTATAGAAATTACCGAGGTGGTCCCCCAGACCACACCTCGTGCCCACACACTTTGTTTCTAGAAAATGTGATGGGATACCAGTTAGATGAATATACTAGGTTTTAAGATAATGCGCGGGCACGGACATGGGGCCCCCATGTACGGTCCCGCCATTTGCAGTTCTGGGTGGGTCCACCAGGCCTTGCCAGAGGGCAATGAGTTGGGGGAGGGCGCCCCAGCTTCAGCTCCCCAGGGAACCTGGTGTATTTCATCACCCAGTCGTGCATAACTGGGCTTGGAGACTATCCTGTTGGGTGTGGCTCTGCCAAGCTGTGCAGTCAGACCTTGAAAGTGACTGCGGTTGTGATGCATGAGGTTTTACGGCCTCTGGGGGTCTGACCGGGAGTTAGAGGGAGCCCAGCCCTGCTCCCCTTCCAGGACCTCTCATCAGCCCAGCACAGGCTGAGCGGGCAGCCTATAATAAAACTTTTTGTCTGTTTTTCGGTTTTGTTTTGGGGCTACTCCTGGTTCTATGCTCCTAAGCAGTGCTCATGGGACCATATACAGGGTGCAGGTATCCCATCAGATTGGCTGCATGCGAGCAGAGCAGCTCTACCCGCTGTACTGTTCTCGGTCCCCATAATAAAACTTCTAAGTGAGTCTGTTAACTAGAAAGTAACTTTGCTCCTCTAAATAAATCTATTCATCAATTTTAACTTATCCATATAAAAATTTTAAACAAAATATATTAAATCTTTACCCAGTTTTTGAAAATAGAATTGAACTTTAAAAAATCACATAATATATTTGACCACATAATGATGACTAAAGAATCACATTACATAAAAAGTCATGTTCTTGCTAATTTTAAAATGTTTGTTGATTAGTTATTTATATAAATGACAATTCTATAAATATAGAACTGGTCCCTTTATATATTCTCTTTATTTCATAAAAGACCTACTAAATATTATTAAACCTACTTTATAAAAAAAGATGACAATAATGAAACTTAACAGTAACCAAAACAAGTTAGTGGTTCCCAAACTGGTGTTCATTTCATTTAACACAAATTGCATGAAGCTAGAGTCATCCAAGCATGAAATCCTAGCCTCTATCAACGATATACATTCTAATGAAAAGCAGACATCATTGTCTGGTACACTGTTTAATGAATACCTCTTAGAGGTGGACCTGTAGCAGGTTTCTGTTTATTGCTGTTAAGAAGCACATTCAATGCTGCTTCTAAGTTGTTGCCATTATCCATAAGCGCTTGCCTTGATGCTTCCTTACTAAAGCCCATTTCTGTTATGTGCTTCAGAGCCTTCTCATCAACCTATATGAAAAGAAAAGAGCCATGCTGATGGCTGGCAAATAACATGTTATGCGCTTGACTACATACTGTTTTTATGTTGATATAATCATGCAAAGGAAAATATATCATACTGCTACAAGACTCACTTGGCATTTTTTATAACAAAAGTCAAAGTAGAAAAAAAATCTACATGATGTATGAGAGAGGTGGGGAAGAGTTTCTGACATGGGCCATTTGGATATCTGTAACTTCATTCTTGGGTCACATAATACAGGCAAATGGGACACAGGCCGTGGAAAAGCATTCTGCCCCACACACCTCTGTGGCAGTATCTGTGTTCCACTGTGTTCCAGGGCCAGACACGTGATCTTGTTGCTCTTATAAAGTCTGCAAATTAGATATTCCCTTCCATGATCATGTAAGAAATTGTGCCTTGAACACTCTGACTTCAAAATCATCAGTAATTTTTGTTAAATGGGAGGGGGAATTTTATGTTACAATAACAGTTCTAAAATTTACTTGTGAAAAGTATTTGAATGGTTGGTAGCTTTGCTTCCTAGAAAGAAAAGGTGACTTATTTTGTAAATCATCTCAAAAATGTAAAAACTAAAATAATAATGATAATAATAATAACAATAGTAATAATAATAATTACTGAAACGTGGCCGCCATAACACATGCCTCGGATGTCTGAAGTTTTAGATTTGACCCCCACTGCTCCAAGTAAGCAAATGAATGAAACAAAACTAAGAAAGTGCCACCTCAGCAGCTTTGCTTTGATGAACACTACTGTCTCCATTCTCTGCTCTCTATTCATCGGCAATACTATCTCTGTAGTGCTGAGATTTGGCAGTCTGAACCACAAATAGGAAAATTCACGAGTGCCAGAATCTAAAATTTCCTTGGAAAGTATAGACATAAATAAAATTCAAAAAAAAGTTCAAGAGAAATATATTCCATGAACAATTTCTTGAGCTAAATTCAGCTGGAAAATATATAATCTAATCAAAGAGTTAACAAAGGTAGGTTTTAAGAGAACACATATATGGCATCTGTATTATAGAATATCACTCTGATGACCATGTGTACATTGATAATGCAGAGTGCTTTTTTACTATCTTAGTGCAGCCTTCTAACAACAGATGCATTCTAAAATGTGTGTATAACTATTACATTTTAAAAAAGAAAAGCCTGGATTCTAGTTATAAAGTCATTCTCCTCTGCTGGCAATGAATTTAAGAGACATGTGACTTAGCTCTAGTAAATGTGACATAATTTGCTAGAAACCAAAATAATTTTACTTGATAAAACAGACCCATTCGCAGAGAAATGACCTCTTCTCTTCCTGAGTTTGTTTTTAGAAATCATTCAACTTCTAATATCAGAGACAATGAATTTTTGTCAGTTCTCTTATATCTGAGGATACTGCAGCATGACACAAATACCTCTGACTTCTTATATTTATCTTAAAAATCCAGGTACATTTTCAGTAGCATTCAGTGCTATTGAAACATATATTTATTTTCCAAACATAAAAATAAAATCACTTTAGGATAAACTTAGAAAATATGGGGAAAGCTAGGGAAGACATCTTTATCTTTTTAATGCATCATCACTTCAAAATACAATTTCAACTGAATGTTTCCTTTCTCATTTGATGGCTTTTGACCAGTCCAACCCAAAATGACATCCGCATATTAGACATTTAAAATGGAAGTTTTAAGTTATCTTGAAAATCATATTTTTCCAAAAACTAATAGCAATCCTCAGGTACAGTCCTTATGTTGATCCCTATATAAGATATGATTATGCTTAGCATTGTAATATTTGCCTACAGCATTCTGAACAATGATAGTAATAATTTTAAAAGCCCTCAAGGCATTTTTTAAAAATTTTTTATTATACCACCGTGAGACATATAATTACAAAGGTGTTCATAATTGGTTCTTGGTAGTACAGTATTCCAGCACCCATCCCTCCACCAGTACCCCATTTCTACCACCAATGTACCCCACCCCTCCCGACCACCCCCAGGCTGCCTTAATAGCAGGTACCCCAGTTTCCTCTTTTTTCTCTCTCTCTCTCTCTCTGTCTCTGCATCTCTCTCCCTCTTCTTTTACACATTGTGGCTAGCCCTGCAGATATTTAGAGTTTATCACTTAAAGGAAACGTTCACTGACAGTGGGGGTTGATTCGGCAGCCTTACCAGTTCTCTATAGACACCTTCGTATTTCACTTCTGCCTTGGTCGACTTTTCTTTCTGTAAGATTTCCCTGTTCCGATTACCAGCTGCACTCATGTTGAGATTACTTCTAGCACCACCGCCACCTCCTCCAAAAGTCTTGGTCTTTAAATAAGATAAAGATATGAATATAAATTACATTTAAAGTATATATAAACTACTATGAATATGAAGATGCAAATATTTAGAATCATACAACCCATAAATTATTTGACTTTCAACTCAAACGCAGAATGAAGCAGATACCATCAACACAACAATCACAAGTAGGGAAACTGCAACAGTAATCAAAAGACTCCCTAAGAACAGGAATAGATGATCCGTTAACTAGTCTACCAAAACATCCTTCAAACATTCTTCAAAAAATGAAAAACCAAGTAACTGACCTTAAATTCATTTTAGAAGGCCAATATTACACTGATCCAAAAAATCAGAAAAGGACAGCACACATACAAATACAAAAGACACAAACTGGATATCAGTATTTCTGGTAAATTCAGATGCAAAAGTTCTCAAGGCACTTTTGGTGGATCAAATAAAGCTATTCATCAAAAGGACTACCATGACAAAGTGAGATTGATTCCAGGGATACCAGGATGTTACAATATACATTTATCAATCAATGTAAAACACCAGATCAACAAAGGGAAAAGTAAAACTATCATATCAACAAGTGTTGGGAAAGCATTTGAAGAGACTATGATAAAAACTCCTAATAAATAAAATTAGAAAAAAAATCAACTAACATAATAAAGGATATAAATGGTAAACTCACAGATACAAATACATTTAATGTTGAAAAACTGACAGCTTTTTCCCCAAAGTTCAAGAACAAGATGAGGAGATCTACTCTTATCACCATTACTCAATTAATATCAGAAGCCTTAGAATACTAATTAACCAAAAAAAGAAGGGAATCAAAATTAAAACTTATCCTTATTCAGATAACATGATCACATACATAGAAAAACTTACGTTTAAAATTATACATAAATTGGTAAAATAAGAGAAACAACATCTAAAAGAAAAGTTACTGCATTCCTCTATGCAAAAAACTAATTAAACCAGTTATCAACCACAGGTCAGTGGACTGGTTCCTCTCTGTAGAAGTTTGCTACTGCTACACTGGAAGTTATTGCCATGTAACTGACAGCGGTTTTCAACAACTAGTTCACAGACAAGTGAATAAAGCTCTGAAAACAACCAAATGAGAGGAAAGAAAAATTAATAAAGTTATGCATATTACTCGATCAAAAAGGTTTAGGGCTGGCAACCTGTGGGAGGGCAGCGATCTCCACTCCAGGAAGGAACACTCCTCTCCAGGTATTGCTGAGATCTAGCAGTGAAGAGTGTTAGCTTCCGTAAACATACAAAAATACCCTAAGAGCTTCCTAGGCTGCACTAGCAACATCAAAGAGAAAGGTTTCTGCTCAGCCCCAAGTAAAATCGTGTTCAGAGATGTGGCTTCCAGACTACCACAGCATCATGGGGAAACAATGCATAGCCCCACGAGTAGTGGATGAAGAAAAGAACCCTGAAGCCTCAGCGAGGAATACCCACATACATAGTCTCACTGATAAAGAATTGAGAGATGAAGTGATGAGGATGTTTAATAAACACAAATAAACAGTGGAACAGATAATCAATATAATATGTAAGAAATGAGAGCAGAAATAGGGAAAACTGGGCCGGAGCGATAGCCCAGCAGGTAGGGCGTTTGCCTTGCACACGGCCAGCCTACGCCGGCCTGGGTTCGATCCCCGGCATCCCATATGGTCCCCTGAGCACTGCCAGGAGTAATTCCTGAGTGCAGAGCCAGGAGTAATCCCTGAGCGTTGCCGGGTGCGCACCCAAAAAAGGAAAAAAAAAAATACAACACAAGTGTCATCAATAAAAAAATTCAGTAGATATTGAATTTTTTTTATTGATGACACTTCTGTTTGTAGTTTCTTATTTCTGCACATGATAGCCTCTAAGTGTATCTATTATAATCCGTAATATGTAAGAGAAGAAGAGAGAGGGGGGGAAGAGAGAAAAGAGAAAAGAGATAAAGAACCTGCTACAGAGACAGGCTAAGGAAGGGGAAGGGAATCAGGGACACTGGTGGTGGGAAATGGGCACTGGTGGAAGGAGGGGTGCTGGAACACTGTGTGACCGAAACCCCATATATGAACAACTTTGTAATTGTATATCTCACGGTGGTATAATAAAATATTAATTAAAAAAATTCAGTAGATAAAATGAAAACTCAGTGGGTGCCCTGAACAGTAGAATGGAAACAGCTGAATACAGAATCAGTGAGTTTAAAGATGAGCTACAGAAAGCACACAGGCAACAACAGAAGATGGAAAAGAACTCAAAATAGCTCAACAGCAAGCAAGAGAACTTTGGGATGAATTCAAGAAGAACAACGTAAGAATCACCAGAGTCCCAGAGGGACAGGAAGCCAACTCCAATGAGGTAGGAAAAATTAAATAAATCATTGCTGAAAAGTTCCCAGACATGGATGATGTAGGCATCCAGATCCAAAAAGCCCAACAGTACTAGTAAAAGAGACTCTGATTAAAAAGCACCAAAATATATTCTAATCAGAACAATGAATGCCACAGAGACACATTAGTTCAAACAGCAAGATCAAAGAAGAAAATTTCATACAAAGAAGCATCCCTTAGATTTGCAGCAGACTTATCCGATAAAACCCTCCAAGTCCAAAAACACAGTGGTAGGATATAGTGAAAAAAATCAATGAAATGAAAGTTCACGAAGAATACTTTACCTGGCTACATTCTCGCTCAGATTTGAAGGAACAATGCACAACTCATGGATAGACAATAGCTCAGGAAATTCACAGACTCAAAACCAACTTTAAAAGAAAGACTAAAGGGGCTACTGTAAGTCAAGACAAACCCCAAAAGCACTATGAACTTATACAGAGTTCATATAGCACAAAACCACTTGACAATTTCACTCAACGTCAATGGTCTAAGTGCTCCAATTAGGAGAAAGTGACAAAATGGATTAAAAAATATTAATTCAACATTCTGCTATCTATAATCAATGTGAACATAAATTGTTCACATTTGACCAATCAGAGCAAACACAGTCTCACAATCAAAGGCTAGAAAACAATTCTTCATGCAAACAACTCCTCCAAAAAGGCAGGGGTGGCCATACCAGTATCCAACAACATAGATTTCAGGCTGAAAAAGATTAGAAGGGACAGCAAAGGACATTTCTTAATAATCAAGGGATATGTATATAAGAAATTACACTTCTAAACATATATGCACCCAATGAAGAGTCAGTAAAATACTTAAAACAACTATTAATAGACTTCAGGGAGGGTACTGAAAGTAACACAATTGTAGTTGTAAACTTCAACACTGCCTTGTCACCTCTTGGTATATCAGAAAGACTAAAACGTGGAAAGGAAATACTGTATTTGAAAAAGGAAATGTAAGAGGGCTAGTAGATATATATAGGGCTTTTCATCCCCCAAAAGGAAAATACATATTTTTTTTCTTCAGTGCACAAGGAATATTTCCAAGACAGATCACATGCTAGGCCACAAACCATACCTCAGTAATATCAACAAGACAGAATTGTATCAACTTTCCTTTCAGACCATAATGTACTGTTGGCAGAAGGTAGATCTGAGGAGGTCTGATGGATACTGCCTATTAACAGATACACAGGAACTTCTGGGCAGACTGTCTCCCAATAGAGTTAGTATGTAGAAGTCCCTGTTTATCTGTTAATAGGCAGTATCCATCAGACCTTCCTTCAAATATCCTTAGCTCTACCTTCTGCCAACATGTACTGAAAACAGAAATGGAGAATCAAATCAAATACCTGGAATAAAGCAGCTCACTGCTGAACAACCAGTGAGTCACAGAGGTAATCAAGGAAGAAATTAAGATTCCTGGAAACAAATGAGAATGAAGACACAAACTACCAGAACTTTTGGGACCCAGCTAAAACAGTAATAAGAGGAGTTTAAAGCTCTGTAAGCAGTCATCAGGAAAGAAGAAAGGGCCCACATAAATACCTTGACTTTACAGCTGAAGATCTTAGAAAATGACCAACAAAAGGAGCCTAACTCAGGAAAGAGGAAGAAAATAAAAAGAACTTAGAGCAGAAATCAATGAGCTGGAATCCAAAAAAAAAAAAGTCCAAAAGATCAGTGAAACCAAGAAATGGTTCCTTTGAAAAAAATAAACAAGATCAACAAACCACTTGCAAGACTCACAAAGAAAGGGTAAGAGAGAACCCTAATAAACCAAATCAGAAATGAATGGGGATATCATAACAGAAACCACAGAAATTCAAAGGATAATCAGAGATTACTTTGGAGAGTCTGTATGTCATGAAACAAGAGAGCCTAAAAAAATTGGATAAATTCCTAGATTTCTATAATCTCCCAAAACTAAACAGAGAAAATTTTGAATGCCTGAACAAGCCTATAAGTATCAAGGAAACTGAAACAGTAATCAAAAGTCTAACCCAAAACAAAAGCCCAGATCCAGATGGATTCACTAGTGAATTCCTCCAAACCTTTAAAGAGGACCTATAGCCAGTCCTTTTCAAGCTTCTTCAGGATACAGAAAAAATAGAAACCCTTGCAAACAGGTTCTATGAGGCACATATCACCCTGATACCCAAAGCAGACACATCACAAAAAAGAAAATCAGAGGTCAATATCCCTGAGGAACATAGAGGCAAAGATCCTCAACAGAATACTAGCAAACAGAATCCAACGACTCATAAAAAAAATTCATATACCATGACCAAGTTGGATTCAGTAGAATTCCTCCCAGGGATACGAAGATGGTTTAACACTCACAAGGCAATCAACATAATACACCATATCAATAAAAAGCATATTATCATATCAATAGATGCAGAGAAAGCATTTGACAAAATCTAGCACCTGTTCAAGGGTTGGTATCTACCACAAATGCGTGGGGAATAGTGGGTACCTAAAAAATAAAGAAGGGACCAGTTTGACAATAATAGTTGGAAATAGTAACACTAGACAAGCATTGAGTATTGAAAGTAGGTAAGGGATATGCGTGATAACCCTTCTGTGTCTATCCTACAAACCCAATGTGCAAAAAGAGAGAATGAGAGTGAGAGTGAGAAAGTGAGAGAAGTGCCTACCATAGAGACAGGTTAGGGGGAGGTAGTGGAAGGAAACAGGGCACACCGATATTGGGAAATGTGCACTGGTGGAGGGACGGTGTTGGAACCCTGTACGACTGAAACCCAATCATGAACAGCTTTGTAATAGTCAATTGCACAGTAATTCAATTTAAAAAATTACACACATACACACACACACAAAAGGTTAGAGGCTGGAGATAGTACAGCAGGTAAGACTCTTGAACAAAAGGCCCAGAGTAAGCCTTGAATGTCACCTGGTATGAACCCCCCAAAAAAAAAACCCAAACAAATCAAAATGGTTAAATTTCTGATAGTGCAGTTATAAAGAAATGAAGAATCATACATGAAAATAAAATATCATACATATTTTAGAAGATACAAAGAAATAAAGATTATCTCATATTCATGGATTACAAGAAGCAAATTTGTAAAATATTTTAGTCCCTTCAGCAACTTACAGATTCAGAATAGCAACTACCAAAATCACAATGGCACTTTTCAAAGAAATAGAACAAACAGAGCCTAACAGAAACACAGAATCAATAGAAAAAATAGGACCTAACATACGTAAGGAAAACAAAAAAGCAGATGCTACATAAGAAGACCTGCATTATTGTCTTAGCTGTATTTTATTATCTGTCTACTGGCTCTTTCACTGGCCACTGTGCTATTTCTTAACCATGAGCTGCTTAAAGCAGGCTTCTGTGTCTGACTGATTGGCTTCAAAAAATTCCAACAGCTTTTTGTTTCTTTGTGTGGGCCACACCCAGTTGTGATCAGGGCTTCCTCCTGGCGCTGTAATCAGGGACCACTCCTGGAGGGTTGGAGGAGAACCTTAAGCAGTGCTGAGGACTAAACAGGGTCAGCTGTGTGTAAAGCAAGACTCCCCCAAGATGCTGTACTATTGTTCCAGCACCTCCAACCAGAGAAAGAAAAAACAAACATATTTCATGTAGCTCTATGATAACTCTGCGTTATTTCAGAAATATTTTATTTATATATATTTTTTAATTTTTATTTTATTATACCACCATGAGATATGCAATTACAAAGATGTTCATGATTGGGTTTCAGTCATACAGTGTTCCAGAACCCGTCCTTCCACTAGTGCCCTATTCCCATCACTAATGTCCCAAAATTCTGTCCTACCTACCCCAGTCTGCCTCTATAGCAGTTACTTTTCCTTTTCTCTCTCTCTGTCTCTCTCTCTCTCTTCCTTATAATCATTAGACTATAATGATTTTGTAGAGCTGGAGGTGAAATTCCATCTTAGAGCATCATTTATTGGCCTTGTATGTATGAGGTCCTGGGTTTGATTCACCCCAAAAATGGAAAAAAGGATTATTATGATTTAATTCCCCCATCAGTCATATGAAGCAGATATAATTATCATCTCTTTGCATAGATTAAAAAAGAGGGCACAGGGCCAGAGTGATAGCACAGCGGGTAGGGTGTTTGCTTGCACTCAGCTGACCCGGGTTCGATCCTCAGCATTCCATATGGTCCCCCTGTTGGAGGACATGTTTAGCTAATCTGGGAGTTTTGTTGTTTTGCCCACTCCCAGATTAATCTTATTTAAGCCCAGGTTCATTCTAATGAGATCTCTCTTCTATGTAAACACTGCTAGAGGGTGTGGCAGTTACAGAAGTCACCTTGATTGAATAACTTCTGACTTATACATCTACTAAGACTTCTATGTTTTCTAGATTGGGCACAGCTCCTCTTTATACCCACTGCACCCAACGTGGGACAGTTAGAATTTACCAGGAGACTACCACCCTGGCTACGTTGAGACTATAGGAAGACTATAGGAAGGATCATACTAGTTTGCTCTAAGCAGGCGAATGTGACCCTTTCAGTACACGAGAACAAGATACTCAGAATCACCCTGGTGCAGATAATAATAAGAAGGACCTTGTGGGTACCATCTAGATTACATGAAGCTCATGAAGTTAAGATGTATTACTTTATATCAGCCCCCCTCTCTCCAGTGTTTTACATAAGAGATAATCTCAGGATTAGTCCTTGGTGTAACCCTTGTTTATACCTGCAATAGGGTGTGGCACTACACTCTGTTTAGGATTCTTTGTTGACATGACAACCTCCCGATTGGATTACTTTGGTGTATATAAGGGGCTGACTTGAGGCCCCTTCACCTTTTGCCTTTTGGTTCCTCAGCTTCAGCTTTTGGCTCCTGCGGCTTTTGGCTTTTGGCCTTTTGCTCTTTGGCCTTTTGCTCCTTCTTCTGGGTAGGACTCAGCTCGGGTGAGATCCTCTCTCTTTGGTGGGAGACTTAGGCTCTTTTGTATGGTCTAAGTTTGGACCAGAGCTAAAACTTGTTCATTATATTGGATTGCTGTGGAAGAGCTTTTGTACTATTAAAAGCCATTTTTGGAACTGCACCGGACTCGTGAGGTTTTCATCTGTTCTCCCGGCGCCCTCAGAGGTAGAAGACAACCTCTGTCCTGACACAGTGGCGTTCCCTGACAGTGCCCCCGAGCACCGCCAGGAGTGATTCCTGAGTGCAGAGCCAGGAGTAACCCCTGAGCATTGCCGGGTGTGACCCAAAAAGCAAAAGAAAAAAGAGGGCGCAAAAAAGTACGTTTATACTAAAATGATGATAGAAAGACACACGAGAGAAGGAAGAACAACCAATATTCAAAAGAAGAACTGGTTGCTAAAATAAGTAACTGAATTGGGTCATAATGGAAATTTGGTAAAAGAACAGATAAACAAAAATGTGTAAACTTAGACTGCATATTTCCAGGGGTGTTCTTCATACATGGAATATAAGAAAGACTGTCAAATCGTCTACTAAGATAGTTTTCTGACATGAAAAGACAGTAATGAGTTATCTAAATAAAGTAAGATTTAAAAAAGTTTAATTTCTTACTTCTTTGCTCTTTGCAACTTCTGCAATCGCAGCAGTCCTCTGCTTTTCAAATTCATCATTATCATTTGCAGGTTTGACAGGCATTGTAACTTGCAAGGTCTTTCTTCGATCAAGTTCTCTGCTATCCACTTGAACATGAGATACACACTTCTGGTAATAATAAATGAAACCCAAACCACTTTAGTAGTTTCAGAGAATAAGTTTTTCATAAGAAAGTAATTAATCTTCTTTAAAAATTTTATTATCATATGTGATAGCCCTTAAATGTAACTTTTCTCATACATTAAAAAAGAGAGGCAGAAACCAGTTAAAGTAACTTTTCAAATTAAAGTAACTAATAAATAAAAATTATCAAAATGGGGCCATTTGAAACAAGCATACAAGACCAATCAAATAAAGTAATCTAAGTTTCATTTTAGGAAAATGATTTAATGTGCCCGCTTGAGCAAATCGATGAACAATGGGAAGGTAGTGATACAAGTGAAGTGATACAAGAGTTAATGTAATTTTAAATATGGATGTTAGCCAGGACTACAGTGGCTAGGACACTTGCCTTGCATGCAGCCTACCTAGGTTTCATCCACAGCACACCAAAAGGTTGCCTTCTGCCAGGAGTGACCCCTGAGTGCAGAGCCAGCAGTAAGCCATAAGCACAGCCGATGTGGCCCCAAAACCAAAGGAAAAAAAATCCCAACACCATCTTAGTTAGTTATAAATTAATCTTTAGCAGAGCATTTTAGTTGACCCAATCTTTGTTGTAACAACTCTTAAACAATCAACACCAAATTTTTCATTACAGAAAAGAAAAAAAATGCCATTATTCAATTTCTATGTATGATATTTTCATAGACATAGTATAATCTTTGAATGAATACACTGGGTACAAAACAGCTTCAATGCAAGTGAAAACCACTTGTTTCTGATTAAAATTCATTTGACAACATGAATGTCATTACCTGACCAAAAGGCACAAAAGGAGGTGGTCCACCTTCAGTTCCAATATTGCTTCTATTGTGTTTTAACAACCTCTGTAAGAATAATGAGTCATGTTACAATTATGCATTAGAAATACATATCACTTTAATGCATCTGGAATTCACTCATTTTAACAGATGCATAAAGACTTCTATAAACTATTTCAGACTATGTAAAAAATTGTCTCTAGCTTTAAAAACTAGGAAAAGACCTCTCCTATCCCCTAACATACTTCATACAATTTCAGAGGTGTTACCAAGCTGCAACTCTAAGAACAGAACAGAGCGAAACACTTCCCCAACAGCGGCAGGGATCTGGCTCAGCAGCGCAGCACTTGTCCTACATGTGTGAGCCTTGGGCTCAACCCCCAACATGGGAGGGAAAGAAAAGAAAAAGAAAAACTTCATCAACAGGGAGTAAATTCAAATACCTAAAACTGATTTCTGCTTTCCAGCAATGTTTGCAAAAGTGGGGCAACTGCCCCGGCAGCCACAGGTGTAACTGGGGTATGTTTTCTGTTTGTTCACTTAAAAACAGTTAAAGAGAGGTGCTGAGTGATCTTTCTTTCTAAAAATGAAAGGCAGACTCAATACGCTTCAGAACCTCTGCTTTAGAAGAATACTATGTTTAAGGAAAGGAGGACAGTTTCTCTAAAGATCCGTAGGTTCCATTCTATTTAAATGACACAAAGGACAATTTTCTATTTAATAAAGAAAAATTCTCTGTAAAAAAATGCAACAAAAAGTTTGTAGCATTTTGAAAGTACAGCCATTCTTCTAAGTTTATACTCACTCTTTGTAACTCCCATTTCTCAATAAGGTGCTCCACTTCGCCACCAAGAACCGTGGTGTTAGAGTCATTCAAAAAGGAGAAATCCATTTTTATGTCCACAATGCCTGAGAGTTTAACTTTAGTTCCAGGTGGAGTATTTAGGCTAAAAAAAAGGTAAAGGGGAAAAAAAATTAAAACACACTGAAGCTCTTTCCCTAAAATAGAACTATCTATGAAGACTTTGTCAAGTTCTTAACATGTACTAATAAAAACCTTTTTGAGGAAACAGGTTATAGAATGTAAACAGATCACCATGGATGAAGTCAGAAAATCAGACACAATATTCTTTGACTTTTCTTTTTGGTAGCTGTAGGGATTGAACCCTGGACTTCACACAAGCAAGACGTGTGCTCTACTGCCCTCTGCTAAGCCATATCTTCAGCCAATGGATACAATATCCTTATTTTGTATATTAATAATAAATGAACTTCAAGTTTCTACTTTAAACAAGTCATGGTTAACAAAAAAAATCACTCACAAATTTGTGTAAAGATAAAAGATTTTCATGAGTGTATACTCTGTGCACTGCAAGGACAGTCCCACATAATAAAACTTTAATACCAAAATAATCTGGCCAGAAATAACACTATGTACTTCGTGTATTTGTGAGCTACCACAATCCACAAATGCTCTTTTGTTAATCATCTAGCTAAAGAGCAAATGAGAGTGAACTATTGTAAAACTATATCAAGTTTAAAAAGGACTTTTCTTCTAGAGGGCTACTATAAGAGTTTTATACTTATATAAAAATATTATACCCTTTCATAAACACTAGAACCTCTAACCCACCTTTTGGATATGAAAACAACAGAAGAAATTAACTTTATCTTATAAGTTTATTCTAAAATAAAAGCACATTAGATAATTCCTATCAGATCTCAGGTTTAGCAACAATGAAATTGGGTCATACAATGCAAAAGTTTTTCCCAATTCTATGTCATCACAAATCTATATTTGAATAACTCTACAGCCATTCTTTAAGGTTTAAGTAAAAAAGGATACCAAGCTTTTTTATTCCTATAGAAACTACTAATGAGTCATATCATTTAGATATGTTCTTCAAAATCACTTTTAGCTTAATTGGGAAAACTAAAAGATTATAATCAAAATATGGAAAAATATTAAATAAGAAGGTATTGAAGGCCTTAAAAAGTAGGACAAACATTACAAAAGAATTTGACATGATACAATTTTGAAACCAAAAGCTAACCTAAAATTAGATGACAAATACATTTTTGGATAAAATTACTATACTTTTCCTGAACTCTTCATAACAGGTTAAGAAAAAGATGTCAAACTATTTGAGGATAGACATACAATTTCATGAAGGAAAATAATAAAGAATTCCACTCACCAGGCACAACTTGTTTTATTCCCACAAAAGGATAAGTAGGAACAAAACTTTAAAACAATTTGCACTACATTACCTTCTGGGCCATAACCAACACTTAGTCAGAGAGCACATTAATTGCTATTTTTACTGACACCTGAAAGTGTCTTTACTCTCACTGCGCTCAATTTAATACAAAACATAAAGCAATGAGAGGCTGAGCGGGAGGCAGGACAGTAAAAGGAAAAAAGTGCCCAAGAAACTTCCACACACCTATTGGCAGCAACACACCTATACTGGCTCTTGACTTCTCCTTAGTGAATTATTTTACCTTCCTTTTACGATGACCATTTAACAAATTTATTTGAAAATAGTTTCCCAAATTGTTCACATATGAGAAGAATTCTGTAAGGTGTTATCTTTACATCAGCAGAAAACAGATACACTATTAAATGAGCAATGAATGAGTGAGCAAGGGATAACAATTCTTTTTCACAGTCAAACTGCAACAAATTAAACAAAGGACAACATAAGGATATTGGACCTTCTCTGGGCTGATCCTGTGTCTTCATTTACTTCAAAGACATTAAAGCACAACACTCAGAGGATGAGTCAGTAATAGCAGCTGTAGTGACTTCAGTGACCCCTAACTTCCCCTGAATGGGGGACTTTCTTCAAAAAAAAGTAGGAATCTCTCTTACCCCTCTCATTTTCACGAAACACCAACTTATATTTTTAGTCTTATTCTTAGCCCCTTGCAAGGGAGAGGTAATTTTTGGATTCATAATATCTTTCAGTTTATACATATGTTTATATAATGTAAAGTCTTAATGTGCCAGCCTCACTAGCATTTAAACTACTTACAGGCCAAACCTTAAACTCCTTCTGACTTTTGCATCTTCCCCATCAGAAGCATAAATGATGCAAAATGCCTATTAAATGCTTGCACGGGAAGTAGTAAGATGCAAGAGTTTGTAATGAAAGAAAAAACTCAAAGTGCCTGAGCAGGTAAAAAACTTGAGTATATAAAATCACTAGGACCATAAACAAACTTCAGTGATCAATGAACTTTCCCATCTCAGAAAAGAGTTCAAAGTGACCCAGAGGATAAAGCACAGAGGATAAAGGAGAAACTTCCCCTTCTTTCTCAAGGCCTGGCTCCATTTCAAGAACAAAAATTATAAAAATATCCAAAAGAATAATGTGGAAAACTTTTTATTAGAGAATTATTTTTCTTAAAGGTAGGTTGACACAAGTTTCTCCAGCTTTAATCATTTCCTAAGAAAGCAAATTAGTCTATAAAATTCTGGTAGAATAATATAGTATGATAGAGTTATAGCCAAAAGTCAAGGAAGAAATCATAATATATTTAAAGAAATGTTGTTCTTGATAGTTTCTGAATGACATAAGGATGTATGGAAAAAATTAAAGATTACATTTCATGGGAGAAAATCCTAAATTTGTTTTTATAATCAATATTGGAGCAAAGATGAACAACCCCCATTGTTTTCCCCAAATAAAATAGCAAAACAGATGCTTGTATTTTGAAAAATAAAAAAAAAATCTAACATGCATTTTGCAATCCATTCCTTCTTTTAGAGGTTAAAAAAAATAAAATCCACGCCGAGCTCTGTAGCACAATGGATAGCGCATTGGACTTCCAAAAAAATAAAATCCATATTGAATAGTACCTCTGAACTACTCTAACTAGTATACAAAATAAAATGCCAATCACCTTATTTTTGACATATAATTAAACTCTACAGCGGTGCAATTTGTATGACCATCAGTCATCTGCAAGCGCAGCATTCTGGGTGCAGCCTGAGATTCTTCATTATCCTTTGGTGCAGCAACATTGCGAATTTTCTGAATTTGTAAAACACATGGACCTTCAAGCTGTGAAAACACAAAAGAATAAATGTCACTTTTTCCCAGACATAGCTGTGTTTTACTTACAGTATTCCTCTTCTCATGAATCATCAAACTTCATGATTTATAAACAGACTCATTAAACAAGACAGAATTGAAATTATATTCCACACATCAAAGAATTTTAATACTTAAAGACAACTTCAAAACAGTCTCCTGAAAAACGTTCTTCTGTTTAGTAGTTCTGGTTTCATTTTTTAGAAAGTAAGAGAAAGCTCTAGGAAAAATATTGTATTTTTAGAGGAAGAGGAAAAAAACATAATATATTTTTGAACTAAAACGGTCTTATGTATTTTTGATCATATGGGTTTGAAATACTTCCTATGCATCATCCTTCTTCCAAGTGCACTTTGGGATATTCTGAAATTAAAGAATTTGGCAATTAAAAAGCAAAACAAAACATCAATTTTCATTGGTGAAAGGAATACTTTCTATTCAAAATCACCAAGTTCAAGGTACACCCTCTTCTGGCACAAATGAAGACTACAGTAATCCAAAACTTCAACTACATAAAGTTCAGAAGATATGAGCAACACTTGATTTTCACATTTCTTTTAATGAATTTAAATGTAATGCTACTATTTTATATGACATGAGATTACAGAAAACAAATGCCTCTTCTGGCCACATTCAATCAAAAACAAAAAAATCAAACTGAATGCAGTAAAAGTCTTGTGTATAAAATATTGCATAAGAAATTACATAAGATATTAACATGCCTAAAAATAAATTTAGCAGTAAGTAGTACGTTTTTACTTTATATTAAAAAAATACCTTTAAGTCATTTTGTACCAACAAAGAAAAAAAACAGCTACACTTTTCCTACTGTCTTTCAAATAAAATTTTTGTGTTTATTAGTTTATATTTCAACAGAGTAAAGTAAAAGTATTGAAAACACAATTTCTTGAAAAAATATATTAATTGTTACTACTTATTTACTAATATTTTGCTGGCGAATGATTGTGTTATAAACTTAAGCGCACAGAACATAAGTAGAGAAAAAAAACTAAAATATCAATTTCATTTATGAAAAAATTTCAGTTTGAAACAGGTTCACAATCTTTCTAATAGTTAATATATGAATTTTTAATTTTGCTAGACAAGTGAGAAGTGACTAGATCATAGGCAAGTGCTGTTTATTACAATGTTCATTAGTTTTTTATGCTATAATGCTCACCATTTTCTTTGTTGTCCTACTTTCAATTCTTTTTGTCTAGACATCAATATCTAGCATTTGTGTTCCTATGCTATTCGATCAATGACTTGACTATTTACTAATATTTTGCTAGCGAATGATTTACTAATTAATTTAATGGAATGGAATAAAACGTTAAATGGCTACAATGGGTTACATTTCAAGTGTTCTGTATCTGATAATACAGATAAAATTTCTACAGCACTGCAAAGAAAATCCTACTGAAGAGCCAGTGATGATCTAGACTAAAATGAGAATTATGCATCCCTGAGGAACTTTATATTCCTAATTTAGAGAGGGATCTAGAGATACGATCACGCTGGAGTAGGATGGTCCTGAAACTCAATGATGAGTATATGATAAAACCCCTCCATTCAAAATAAGAGCAAAAGGGAAACAAGAGTGGAGAGCTACTCCGAAGGTAAGGTGTTTGCCTTGCACACGGCTGACCCAGGTTCTATCCCCCAGCACTGCACATAGTTCCACTGAAGTGACTCCTGAGCACAGAACCAGAAATAAGCCCTGAGCACAGCTGGATGCGCCCAAAATCAAAATAAATAAAAGAAAACAAAATACAGGGCATATAAGTCATGAGAAAATGAACACAATTGAAATTATGATCTACATATAATCCAAACACTAACAAAGTTTACCTAGTACAACAAATGTTGGAGAGGGCATGCAGAAAAAAGGAAACCTTGTGGACTGTTGGTGAGAACACAAAAAGTAATAACCATTTATTATTGATTAGAGTTCCGTGATTTACAATTTTGTTAATTATGGTTTCCTGTGCACATAATTCCACCACCACACCATCACCCAGTGTACCCATCTACCTCTTCCCAAGAACCCAAAAAAATAGTTGTGGTGGCAATGTGTAAAAAGAAGAGGGAGAGAGATGCAGAGACAGAGAGAGACAGAGAGAGAGGAGGAAACAGGGCTACCTGCTGTTGAGGCAGCCTGGGGGTGGGCAGAGGGGGTGGGGTACATTGGTGGTGGAAATGGGGCACTGGAGGAGGGATGGGTGCTGGAATACTGTACTACCAAGAACCAATTATGAACAACTTTGTAATTGTATGTCTCACGGTGGTATAATAAAAAATTTTAAAAAAAAGAAACATTCTATTAGGAAAGGAATAAACAGACTTAAACTCAAAAAAACTAGTTGTGGTGGCTTCAGTACACATTTCCAAGGTGTTGCAGTACACTGTTGCCCAGAGCCTCTGCGCCTGGCCTGGAGTCACCTCCTGCAGGGCACTTTGTAGATAAGGAGCAGTAAACAGTTTGAATGTGGCAGTATATCTTACTATGTATTCTAAGTTAGCTGGTATCAATATTTTCTCTCATGCTACAACAATCATCGGGAACTATATAAATCTTACCAGTATATTTACTTGGCTCTGTTGGATCTCTAAGCAATCAGACTAGAGAAAAATGCTGTTTGCCTCCAAACAAGCAAGCATAGTTCTCTAAATATGTCTAAATGTTAATATATAAAACAACTATGAAATAAAGATGAGAATCTTGTGAAGGCTTGAGAAATACATACCTGGCTGTAAAATATCCATTGGTACAGATACATGCCCTTTCCCCACACCCCCCACACTACCCTTCAGGGACACTTCCAAGGCAGACTGTGACTGAGGCAATATTAACATTTTAAAGGTAGCTAGGTGAGGTCCTTGGAGAAGTTACCTGAGGGGGATTGACCCTAACTGCTTTATTGATGTGGGCAGTGTGGCATGGAAAGTTATAAAAGCTGTACCCTTTGATTTGTTCAAACAGGCACCAGTAACGCCATTATTGTTACTGTTTTTGGTATATCAAATACACCACAGGTAGCTTGCCAGGCTCTGCCATGGCTAAAACAGGCAGTATACTATCAATTTTAAAGTTTAAAAACAAAACAATATATTGTTTAGGAATAATTATACATATAACTGAATTTTTTTTTTATTTTGGGGTCTACACTGTGCCATGCTTAGGGCTAACTCTTGGTTCTGTGCTCAGGGATCACTCCTGCAGGGTTCAGGAGATCACACAGAGTGCTGGGGATAAACCAAAATTGGTCACATGCAAGGCAAGCACCTTACTGAACTCAGCTCTGAAGTATTTCTTAAGGCAAGGAAAACTAAACTCAACTCACAACAATCACTTCTTCATACGTGTCTATGAAGGAAGAAATAGGACATGTGAACAGGCTAATGATACTTTAATGTTCTAATTCTTACCTTAAGCTGTTTTCATAGGTGCTTACTTCATTAGTTTAGTTCTAATATAGATATGTGTGTATATATCAATTGCTACATTAACATAGTTCAAATAATTGACATAATATTTTTAAAATTAAGTTCACTAAAATGCAAGGAAAATTAAAGAGTTAAGTCTGCAGCCTGTAAGGCAAGAAAAACACTGATAATTCAACCTCCAGAGCTCACTTGATTACTGTGATAAGTCGGTGACACAGCTCCAGGATGGAGAAAGCCGCTTTTATAGCATTTTCCAGTTTCCATGGACAATTTCAGTTACTAACGAGATGTCACTGAACACTAAACTGGGAAGAAATGCTATCAGTGTTCATAAGCTGAAACAAGTTGGATCCAGAATACTGCAAGCATTTGGCATTCCACCTTCTGCTGTCTATCTCGCTGGCTTGGACACTTGCTCCAGCACCGCTGCAGAAATTATTTCAAAGTATGCTCTTCCTGTAGCTTTTACAGAAAAGGATTCGGCGCACTGCCTTTGCTAGACTGTTCCCAGCACAGGGCGATACGCCTGACCAGGCTCATACGCACTGTGCAGTGCGAAAGAGATGGGGAGGAAACATCGGGCATTTGTTCACTACCAAGACAGCTAAAAGGGAAAACTCCCGGAAATATAGGAAAAGAATTTGGGCTCCAGGAACCATAAGCTTATGCTACACTATCCGTACATATCTTGTATTTTAAAAAAAAAAAGAAATAGAATATGATATGTATCTATCAAAGACACACCCTCTTGCCAAAGTTTTAACTGTGTCCCCGTTTAGGGATAGGGATATGCCCACTATTCTCTCATTGAAAACATAAAAAAGTATGCACGCACGCACACACACACACACACACACACACACACACACACACCACACACACACTAACAAGAAAAGTATTCTCCCCACCTCACCAACACGACTGCTGCTTCTTCCGTACTTCTAATACAGCATTATTTCACTAGATTGACAATGTTCGTATTTGGATCTCTTCATATGCTGTATTCTAAGAAGCAGAGACTGTCCGCCACGTTCTGTATCCTTGGAGTTTTGCACATAAAGATGTTAAAGTTGTTTAAAAACAGTCTGATAAAGTATTCCCTGAGTCTTTAAACTACAGTTTACTTAGCATTTACTAGCCTTACCAGAAAACACAACAGGATATTTACCTAAGTTAGTTAACTTGCCTCCAGAACTATATGTTAATTTCTTAAGTATGTTAATATCATTTGTATATCTTAAATGAGAAATTGAAAGCAGAGGATGAAATATTTGACTGGAGGCTTCAGAGCTACTAAGAGTTAGAATTAAATATCAAATTTAGATCTCTGTCTCTTTTCCTAGTTACATATTCTAACACTGCGACAAAATTTACTATATATTACTATATAATAAAGCTGATGTAGGTTGATGGGGTAAGAGAAATGTTAATTTTAATTTGTTTCAAAAGAGGTCAATTCAGAAGAGAAAAAATGGTATTTGAGATGAACAGCTCGCAGTTTGCCTAACAGCTGAGTGAGGAACATTCCATTCACATAGTATTAATTTAAAGTGCTGTACCAGTAAGTCTTTGATTTTAGAAGGTAAAGTTCTGTCATCTCTAAATTAAAAGGCAGAGTAGTAATAATCTGTATTTTCAGTCCTGTTCTACAGGTTTTATAGAAAATACAGATGAATTATTTTATAAGGGCCCAGTGTAGAATGGTTATTTGTAAGGAAAACAACGAGTTTTTTTGAAAACCAGAGATCTTCCTAGATAAATAAGTGACTTAAACTAAAAATATATAAAAGGAAGAATAATATAAAAAGTAAGATAAAGGCAAGTCAAATCTACTAGGACTACCAAAAAAGTATTAGGAAACAGGGAAACAGTCCCTAAAAAAATTAGGAAAACAGTTCCTATTTTGAACTCAGATAATTATTTTCTTTTTGAGCTGCCCCAAGCAGTTTTCTGGGGTACAGGAAATCATTCTTGGAAATTTATAATAACTAAACCATAAATGCTGATACACATGATAACCTCTAAATGTATGTATTACGATCCACAATGTGTGAGAAAGGGAAGCAAGGAGAGAGACAAAGAGAGAGAGGAGAGAGAGAGGAGAGAGAGAAAGAGAGAAAAGAGGTAAAACCTGCAGTGGCAGGCTAGGGGGAGGGGGAGGGAAGTGGGGACATTGGTGGTGGGAAATGGGCACGGGTGAAGGGATGGGTGCTGGAACACTGCATGACCGAAACTCAAACATGAACATCTTTAATTGTATGTCTCACGGTGGTATAATAAAATATTAAAAATAATAATATTAACAGAACAGAACATATTTTTCTTATTCAATCAGAGTAATCATAGCAAATGAAAAGCAAGAAAACACTGTGTGTTGGGATGGAGTCAGGGGTCGGCCCTTCCCCCCTCCATTTTGTAGAGCCTGGTGGCCCTGCCCAAGGAGCTTCCCTGGGGCCACCAGCCATAGCATGCAGTCTCAAATGTGCCTGGGGGAACCTGGAACTCCGCTTTCCCCAGACTCAGCTGACCATGGGGCTCCCAGGAGGACAGATGGGTTTTGGGAGTGGGCTCATCACCTCTGGGGAGTCCCCAAAGCAGCCAGATGAGACTTGCCCACCACACTAGCCAACACCTTCGCTGTCCGGACGCTGGGAAACTACCCTCATGACCAGATTAACAGAGCAAAACCAGTTTGAGCGGCCACGTGGTCCATCAAAGTAGTGGAAACAGTTATGTCCTTTAATGCACTGCATTCTACGATGTGCAGGAAAATTTACCGGAGGAAGAGATAGAGAGGAGAGAAAAGACATACAGAACCCACCAAGTAGTTGAAGTGTGGGAGGGGGAAGGGAGGTGGGGACATTGGTGATAGAAGATGGGTTCAGGTGGAGGGATGGGTGTTGGAACACTGTAGAACCAAAACTCTACATGAGCATCTTGCAATTGTATGTCTAAAAGTGGTGTAATAAAATTTGGGAAAATAAAAAAAAAAAAACTGTGTGTTGGGGGGAAGGAAAACAGGGGACATTGGTGGTAGAAAATGGGCACTGGTGGAGGGATGGGTACTGGAACACTATGTGACTGAAACCCAATCATGAACAGCTTTATAATTATCTATGTCACAGTGATAAGAAAATTTTTGGAAGGAAGGAAGGAAGGAAGGAAGGAAGGAAGGAAGGAAGGAAGGAAGGAAGGAAGGAAGGAAGGAAGGAAGGAAGGAAGGAAGGAAGGAAGGAAGGAAGGAAGGAAGGAAGGAAGGAAGGAAGGAAGGAAGGAAGGAAGGAAGGAAGGAAGGAAGGAAGGAAGGAAGGAAGGAAGGAAGGAAGGAATAGAACTTGTGTGACTCCAAGTCTAAAGTAAACTTTCTTGGAACTGAGAGATAATACAGGCGTTAAGGCACTTGCATTTTATGAGAGACTCCTGGTTTAATTTCCAGCATCCATAGGATCCCCAAATCACTACCAGGAGTGATCCCTGAGAGCAGAGTCAGGAATAAGCTCTGAGAAACAGTATGTAATCCAAAAACTAAAAGAAAGAAAGAAGTCACAATTCTCCTACTGTGTAATTTGTCTATTTCCATATCTTTTGCCATCATCTTTAATTTTTTGCTCTTTGGAAGCAAAACAAACACAAAGATTAGGGCAAATTATTTCTCAATTATCAGGGAGACTTTCTAAGCTCAATAATTGTTTTCCTGATTATTGAGGAGTATTTTATAATATTGTTTTACGAAACTGTTTTTAAATTCCACAGAAGTCCTATTAATTATCACAATAAGCACTGTTCAATATAAGCACAGTAAAATAGGGTTTCATTAATCTTTTTTTCTGAAACGAAGGACACATTATTCAAATAATTCACTAAAAGAAGCATTAACAAATTATAATATTTTGAATACAATAAAGTTACAGATATGACACATATTGCAATTTACTTGAAATAAAAACTTTCAAAATTATTTTTCATCTATACTGTCAAGGTGAGAGAATATTTTGAATTTTAGTGCAGTGAAGCCATCTTGTGGCTAGAGTTGGTATTGCCAAGGTTTTCAAAAGGTCACACATGCTGGAAAACATTAGGTTCAACATTTAAGACAGTATGTTCAATCTGTCAGTCCTACGATTTTACATGGGAAAAATAACAGAACTAAAAGCCTTTCGTGCTTCATTTCCATAAATATTCGTAAATACCTTAAATAGTTGGATCAGTAAAGCAATTTTACATTAGCCAATAAATTTAAAAAAAATAAATATTTGTTTAAATATGGCCAGACCTGCCTCCAATTTAACTTTTATACCTTTGCTCTATAACTAATGGTATGAAAATAACTACAACAAAAAAAAATTAACTTAACTGCAACCACTGAAACTTTGTAACTTAGCTGCTATCACTGAAACTTTGTCAAACTATCATGTTAACAGGTGGGGATGGGTGGTTTAAAGCTCCCCAGGTAGGGACTCGGCAGTTAGGGACTGGGCGCCCAGGAAGGGAAGGGCAGATGGGAAGGAAGGAAGTTGAACTGGTAGTGGGAGTGATGTTGAAATATTACTTGCCTAAAAACAACTATCAATAACTTTGCAGTTAACAGTTCTTTAGTTAAAAATAAATAAATAATTTAAGTTAGAAGAATATGGAAAACCATTGCAAAGCTTCATAGGAAGTATGACTATATTTTTGTAGTGCTATTCCCCATGATAATGATTTTTAACTCACACGCCAGCATGTTTGAGAACCCTGTAGTAGCTGAGAAATGCAAAGTCTGTCCTGAAAAACTCAGAAAAAAATGTGCAAAAATATAGCTTCCCGGTATACATCCTTGCACTCCCACAATCCTTATGGCCTTAAAACTGAGCATAAATTGCCTATGGAAAAACCTAGTTGAGTTTTCAAAGTTGGAGAGAATTGATGCCTTCCCACTCTCACTTTTTAAATTTGCATCAAAATTTTAAGCAATCTTATGAGAATTACAAGAACTGCAAAATGATGTGAAGAAAATGGGAGAGAAGGGGAAAAGAACACGAGCAAAACCACGTTAGTAGCACTTGAACTTTGTCATCCTACTTTCCTGTAAGACGGTCAGTGATAACCAACAGCAGTTAGTCTTTTTGCTCTTTTTAAGTATTTTATTATACCACCGTGAGATATACAATTACAAAGATGTTCATATTTGGGTTTTGGTCATACAGTGTTCCAGCGCCCATCCCTCCACCAGTGCCCATCTCCCACCACCAACGTCCCCGGTTCCCTCCCCTTCCCCCAGCCCGCCTCCACAGCAGGTTCTTTATTTCTTTCCCTTTCTCTCTCTCTTTCTCTTTTCCTTCCCTTCCAGACTGTGGATTACAGAACATACATTAAAGGGTTGTTATGTTATCTTTTTGCCTGATTTAATGCTCAGTTCTAGGTTGGCATTAGTACTTTCGACAATTGTTAGCACACTGTTCCATTTTCTGTCTTACCTAGCCTCTGACTCCCACACGTTATAATTTCCACCTTTGACAAGACCTCCTGATACATGTTTCACTTGACCTTGGATATTGGTATCATAATATGTACATATGTATTTATGTCATGCAAATAAATGCAGTCATTCTTTTGTTCTTATTCCCAGGTAGAGTGTACTGAGACTCAGATCTGAATGAATAAGCTTCCAAGAAGGCTGAAGACACATGGCTAACTTCCTTTTAAAAGGATCACATACAAGTCAAGTCAGCTCCCAAAAAAAACCACTTCCTTTCTCCTGCAACACTTGACTACATCCTTCTTAAATACTGAATCCTCACCTTACCCTTAAACTCCAATCCTCACCTTACCCTTAAACTTTCTCTCCTAGGTATCACAGGCAGGCTTGCAACTTAGTAGACACAATCAGAAGAGATTCTGTGGTCTTTTTGATTCTACTACACTGACATCCCCTATCTTAAGTAATAAGAGTGCTCTATGGGTTCGGGACTGTGTCAGGCCAGTTCATAAGATACCCATTTATCTTACTACATTTGTTACTGAATTCTCTTGCAAATCTCTCTGTAACAAGATCCCCAATTCCAAAACAAAACTACACAATTTTTTTTTCTTCATGCCTCAGGTATGGCAATCACAGCATTTTGTTCAGCCAAGAGCCAGATACATGCTTTGTATTCTTATAAGATTCCTTGGTCTATCAAGAAAGGTTTGAAATAAGCTTAACTTTAGGGCAAAAGGAACTTGGATGATGATAGAGCTAATCAAAACTTTGTACATTTTTAGGTTTCTGACACTCAGTTGAAGAAACAAGCATATTTGTAAATTTAGCCAACACACACAATTAACCTGACAGCTTTTTTTTTTTTTTTGCCTCCAAGGCATCACCTCACGGTTTTTAAGGAGTGAGATTATCACTACTTGGAAGGCTACCTGAAGTGCGTTTCTGCGATGTACACCATACAGCCTAAACCACAATCCTCTGAAAACAGCTGATGTGTCAGTCCCTCTGGGGCCCTGTGTCTCTCCGCCTGAGCCTCACACAGTTGCCACAGGAATAGCTCATATGCCCAATATTTGTTATGTGCATTATATTTTGTATATCACACACATTAATTCTTCCATGTGAGAAGGAAATCTGTTAGGTAAGAAAACGCAAGGCCAGAGTGATAGTACGGCAGGCAGGGTGCTTGCTGGCCTTACATGTGACCAACCCAGATTCAATCCCCAGCATCCCATATGGGTTCCCCCAGTCCACAGGGGTGATCCCAGAATGCGCCCCAAGAGTAACTCTTGAGCACCGCCCAAAACAAAGACAAATTTTCTGAAAGAAAATGAAAATCTAACAAGATTTAGTAACTTGCCAGATGTCAAAAAACTAGAAAACTCAGGATTTAAATGTAGCCCAATGGCTCTAGAAATCCATACCTTACAATCCCCGTAATTTTATCCCCCCCTTCATATCCCACTTAAAACATCTCATGACCATGCCTTTGTTTCCTGGGCAGCTAGTTTAGCTCATATTTTGAGTTTTCTGCAAAAAAATATTTTTTCATCAATTTTTCACATCAAGTCCTAGATTTAAAGATCTCAGGTTTTTAATAATGTTTCAACAGCACTTCTTTTTTTATGCGTTTGGGACCACACAGCAGCGCTCAGGGACTACTGGATCGGGTGCTCATCAGGGAACTTTTCGGTGCCAGGCATCAAACCAGAGCCATCTGCAAGCATCACATGTGCTCCAGTCTTTGAGCTAGCTCTCTAACCCCACAGGAAGTCATGAAGGTAACCGAGTAACATTTTTGAAGCAATAGTGCTTAGATAAGGCATAAGGAACAGAGAAAAGTGTTATCAGCACCATTCTCTGAAAAATAGCAGAGCTAGGACTTCAAAATCCTTTAAAAAAAAATCTCTGAATAAGAAAATGGGGAGAGAAAAATGTGCAATCTAGAAATCTTCAAAAGTTCTTCAACTAACCAGAATGAGGAAGTACAGACACTGCTTTTGGCGTTAGCTGCCTTTTCTAGAGAACTGATGAATGCAACAAGCCTGTGGTCTCTATATTGGCACCTCAGCTGGGCTTCCATAACCTAGCCATTGTCTGCGCAATCTCCCCAGACCAAAAAATTAAAATTCCATGGAAATGTATTCAAAACATAAATGATCAGTTCTATTCCAGTTCAATGCATGGATTAAGAAATCAGAGCACATTGGTGTTCAAAGAATTCTGAGAACTATTATGATAATGAAAAAGTGTGGAAATGTACAAAGGACTCAGAACAATGAAGATGAATGAAAGGCTTGAGGATGAGAATAAGCAAAGGAACCAAGATAGATGGTGTGAGCAAAAAGAAACTTGAGGCAATGACATTTACAAGTCTTCAAGTATATGAAGAATTATTCGCAAAGGAAGGTAAACAGATGCTCTCCGTTTCCCCTGAGAGTAGATAAAGAAGACATTACAGACTAAGTTGCAACGCAAGAAATTCAGGTTAAAATATAATTAAAGTTTGCTGATATAGAGTCTTGTTAAACATGCAAATGAATTGCTCTGTAATTTGTAGAACCTTTTAGCTGAGTATCTGTCTAAAAAACTAGATTAAAAATTCTTATAGCTTTCCCTAGCTAAAGGATTACCATTCATTGTATGCATAAAATAACTACAACTTAGAAAATATTTAGAAAATATAAAAATAACATTATAGGTATTTTAAAAGTATTTAGCATTTAAATCCGTACCATATAAAAACTCTTTTAATTGTTAAGTACTAAAATAAGAATAGTCTGATACAAACATTGAAAACATTTATTTAAGGAAATGACTGTGATGCTCCTTAACAGTTTAAAAATGATCAATAAATCATATGAAATTATTGCTAGCATATTTAATATGCTTCTCAGATAAAGAGAATAAGATGAACATAAATGTGTGGAATACAGAAGATTGATTAGCATCTGAAATCATTAGATTTATTAGATTTTAAAAAGGACACTAAAATGTTTTAAGAGACCACCAGATATGAAGCTAAGTAGTGGAGCTTGTTTCATATGTATCAGGCGCTTGGTTTGATAACTGGTATAATACCTTGCCCCCCACCATAAAAAAAAATCTTATCATGAATCTTATCCTGAATTAACCAGATGCCATTGGGCTACATTGGCACGTGATAGGGTCCAATGGAAATGTTACTGGCGCCCGCTCGAGCAAATCGATGAATAACGGGATTCAAGTGATCAAGCGATCAAGTGATCAAGAATACATATATGTGTGGACATTCCTCCAAAGACTAGAAATTGAACTCCCCATTTGACCCAGCCATACCACTCCTGGGAATCTACTCTGGGAAACCAAAAATACGCAGCGGAAAAACCATCCCTACTTTTATGTTCATAGCAGCATTATTCACAACAGCCAGAATCTGGAAGCAACCAGAGTGCCCAAAATCGATGACTGGATAAAGAAGCTTTGGTACATCTACACAATGGAATACTATGCAGCTGTTAGGAAAAATGAAGTTATAAAATTTGCCTATAAATGGATGGACATGGAGAAGATTATGCTGAGCGAAATTAGCCAGAAGGAGAGACACAGACACAGAATGACTGCATTTATCTGCATAACATAAATATATATGTACATATTAAGATACCAATATCCAAGGTCAAGTGAAACATATATCAGGAGGTCTGGTCAAAGGTGGAAATTATCACAAACGTGTGGGAGTCAGAGGCTAGGTAAGACAGAAAATGGAACAGTGTGCTAACAATTGTCGAGGGTACTAATGCCAACCTAGAACTGAGCATTAAATAGAGGCAAAAAGATACACATGACAACCCTTTAATGTATGTTCTGTAATCCATAGTCTGGAGGGAAGGAAAAGAGAAAGAGAAAGAAAGGGAAAGAAATAAAGAACCTGCCATGGAGCAGGGCTGGGGGATGGGGGGGAGGGAACCAGGGACGTTGTGGTGGGAGATGGGCACCGGTGGCGGGATGGGTGCTGGAACACTGTATGACCAAAACCCAAATATGAACTTTTTAATTGTATATCTTTGTAATTGTAAAAATCACTGTATCACTGTCAAAAAAAAGAATACAACCTCCCTGGTGGTCCTAGTGGTTAGGATTCGCGCGCTCTCAAAAAAAAAAGAATACATATATGTGAATGCAAAATTATATCAAGAAACATTTGGTTATCCGCTCAGAATCTGATACTTTTATATTAATAGTTTTTATATTAATAGGTTAATTAATAAACATAGCTAACAGGAGACTAAAATAAAAAGATAAAAGAACCTCCTGTGAGCTCTGATAATGTAATAAATTTCATATGTAAAATAACAGTCCCAGAGTTGTAATTCCCACAATGATTCTGCTTTGTTTTGTCTGGGGGCCAAACCTAGCAATGCTGGGCTCTGGAGTGATAGTACAGCAGGTGCAACACCTGCTTGCCCACAGCCAACCCAGGCTCAATCCAGTATTTAGAAAATAGCCAAATTTTGACGCATAATTCAATATTAAAATTACATTTTTCTTTTACCTTTTCTACCTTTCCACCATTGATGTCACTGGGGAGGAACTTCTTGCCAATTGTTCTCAAGTCTGTCTGAAATGAAAATACCTTTATTAGAATACATAGACTAAAGGAAATCTAATGACACTCACAATCAAAAATGAAACTACTGGGGCTAGAACGGTAATAGAGCAGCTGGGGAGTTTGCCTTGCACAGGCATACCCTGGCTTGACCCCAGCACCCCAGACAGTCCACCGAGCCTGCCAGGTTTGATCCCTGAGCACAGAGTCAGGTGTAAGCCCTAGGAACCACCAAATGGGTCCCCTTCCTCCCCCAAAAAGAGATGAAATTACTTTAAGGCTTATGGACCAAAACTGTAATGCATATTTTTTAAATTATGGCATCTATACATACAATCAATTTTCAAATAACCTTGTTTCATACATATCGCTGTCCAAAGTGCACCAGCAAGACGTGATCATATGTACTTCTCTAATCACAGCTTTCAAATATCTTAACTTCATGTTTATTGCAAGCAAAAAACATGATCATATATAAACTATAATTTTTAAAAGTTAGTGCCAAAAGAACAACATATAAGTAGACAGTATATTTTAAGAAACCAAAACTATAGAACACAAATATGCAGAAACATAAAAAGCATTATTCTATAGATTGTGTTACCAATAACAGAAGTTGCATACATAAAGACATCCACTGAACAATACTGATACAACAGCAGGAAGTTACAGTAAAACCACTGAAGTGAAAATTCATACCACTTTTAAATAAATGAGAAATAAAACTGTTTGAACCAAAAACTATAATAAAATAGGTAACTTGAGCCTGTTATTCAGAAAATCAAAGGAAAGACATAAGAAAAAAACAAGTTAGCATGTCACACAGAAAAACATACCAACCTTCCACTATACACTCAACATAAAAACTGGACTACATCAAACTAAGAAGTTCTGCACCTCAAAGGAAAGATGAGCAAGATACAAAGACAGCCCATGAAATGGAAAGAATTATTTACCCAATACCCATCTGATAAGGGGACTAATATCAGAGATATATAAGACACTGGTAAAACTTCACAAGAAAAAAAAATCAAGCCCCATCAAAAAATGGGGAGAAAAATGAACAGAAACTTCCTCAAAGAAGAAATTCAAATGCCCAAAAGGCACATACAAAATTGCTCTGCATCACTAAACATAGATAATATTTCTAATACTTTTACTACAAAAAATTTATCACCTTTGGTTTTCTAAAACCTAAACACATGGATTTAAAAAAAAAAAAACCCTCTTGCCAGTCTTACTAAATAAAATTCAAAGAAGCTAAAGACCAATTTTATTTCCTTTAATTTAAGATTAGGGGTTGGAGAAATAATAGAGCAGGTAGGGTAATGGTGGCTTTTATGCATTTAATCCAGGTTTAATCCCAGCAACCCATATGGCCCCTTTAGCCCCCAGGAGTAATTCCTAAATGCAAAGACAGGAAACATCCCTGAATACCATTGGGTGTGGCCCAAAAAAAGAAACCGGAAAAAAAATTAATTTAAGTTTCACTGTCTGTCACTGTCTTCCCGTTCATCATCGATTTGCTCGAGCGGGCCCCAGTAACATCTCCCATCATCCTGTCTCGTACTAGTAGAGCCCAAGGGCATCTGCTTGCTCTCGGGAACATAAAGAGCCTCAATCCATTCCGGAATGAGGTCTATAAGTGTTACTGGTATTTGGCATATCAAATACAACATGGGTAGCTTGCCAGGCTCTGCCGTGCAGGTAGTATACTCTTGTAGTCATCTCGAAGTCCAGCATTTATTGATGAACCAGCGCGGCAGCCGGGCTGTGATAGGCTGGTCTGCTGGGTGGAGTTCTGAGGAGAGAGAAGTCCGGATGTGGAAAATGGAGGTCCTCATGGAATGGGGGTCGTCTGGCTTGTTGCAAGGCTCTGCTGGGGTGGCGGGCCAGGGGCTAGAACCCGCCATCCCTCCTGGGCGCCTCGTGAGTGGCTGGGCACAGGGAGAGCCAGTAGCAGCTCTGCCCCATGTCTGTGAGTCTCTGGACCGGCATACCTGAGCGGATTTTAAAAAAAGACTGCTGCTGCAGGGTGGAACTTCGATGAGCCGGGCTGTGATAGGCTGGTGTGCTGGGTGGAGTTCTGACGAGAGAGAAGTCCGGATGTGGAAAATGGAGGCCCTCATGGAGTGGGGGGTTATCTGGCTTGTTGCAAGGCTCTGCTAATTTATATAATTTATATAATTAATTTAAGTTTAATTATATAAATACAAATCTGTGATTCGAAAAGAAAATCATACACATACTTTTATTTATTCATATTTAAACATTTCTATCAATTGCTACTATTTTTGGTTTTATGCTCTATTTTGCATGGGTATAATAGGACGTGTCACGCAGCAATTCTTTTAAATTTAACTGATTATGTATCATATAAATGTGATCATAACAGATTATTAAGAGAACTGAAAAAACTCCACAAGCTTAACTGCAGGATTAAAAACTATTCACTGGGGCCAGAGTGATAGTACAGCAGGGAGGATGTTTGCCCTGCGCGCGCCGACCTGGGTTCCATCCCTGGCATCCCATATGGTCCCCTGAGTACCGCCCCAGAGTAATTCCTGAGTGCAGAGCCAGGAGTAACCCCTGAGCATTGCCAGGTGTGACCCAAAAAAGCAAAATAATAATGATAATAATAATAATAATAATAATAATAGTAATAACATATATATATATATAAACTATTCACTTATGGGGCTGGAGGAAGTAGTGAGCATCTGCCTTGCACACAGCTGAACTGGGTTTGACCCCTGATACCTCATATGGCCTCCGGACAGCCAGCAAAGAGTGACCCTGAACACAGCCAGGAGAAGTCCTGAGCATCATTAGGTATAACCCCCAGAAAAAAAAATAATAATAATAGTCATACTCATTTACTTAAAACTATATATTTCAAACACTTATCAAAATTATTTTTATTTTTTGGTGGGATTAATGGGGGTGTCGCACCTGGTGGTGCTCAGGGCTTATTCTTCGCTTTGCTCTGGGCTTAGGGATCACTCCTAGAGAGGCTCGGAGAACCACATATGGTGTCAAGGATCCAACCTGGGTCACTGCATACAAGAAAGCACCTTAACTCTGGTACCTTATAACCATTTTTAAAATCAAAAAGCTAACCCTAAAAATAGAAAAGATTTAACTATCCAGATAGGAGAATAAATAGAAAGAAATATATACCAAAACATTAATCATATGTAGCTTTTACTTATTTTCCTTTTGTTTCCTAAAATATTCTCCAATATATAATCAATAGAAAAAATAATTAAATTAAATTAAAATGGCAAAAATTTTATATAATAGTCAAATCAATTGTTACTGCTATTTTATAGTAGCCCATAAACATTACAAAATTCTCTGATTACTAAATGAGGAAAAAATGAAAGTTGGGGGTCTTTTCCATTGGATTTTATATAATGAATGTTAAATTAACATGTAACTGATAACCAATTTACATGAAATTATCAAATTCAATGGTGTTAAATTCATTACATTTTGACAATAAAAATTAAAGACGTTCAGGGCCGGAGCGATAGCCCAGCGGGTAGGGCGTTTGCCTGCACAGGGCCGGGCCATGCCGGCCCAGGTTCGATCCCTGGCATCCCATATGGTCCCCAAGCACCGCCAGGGTAATTCCTGAGTGCAGAGCCAGGAGAAACCCCTGAGCATTGCCGGGTATGACCCAAAAAAGAAAAGAAAAAATTAAAGACTCTCTCCATGTTACTTATAAAAGCCTGTTTTATACTGAGATATTCTTCAGAATTTTTTTCACATTTAAGATGCTTATAAGTTAATGAGCATGACTTACATTGAGAGCAATCAGGATTATGTCATTTATATTGACTTTTCAGGAGAACTTGTGCAAGCTTCAATGCCTTCATCTGAAAGATACCTGTTGAGATAAAATAAATGGCTTAAATAAAGATTAACCAAAATAACTTTCTTAAATCTAAATGCAATTTTGTTCTCTGCTATAAAATTTTACTACAAATAAAACAAAGTCATAGTCTATTATATGTCTGATGAAACTGAAAAACATTCGTTTGTACTCTTAAAGGATAACTGCATTAATGAAATTATTCACATGCTTTTTGAAAAGTACTATGTAAACACCAATGTACTCCGTTAAGGATATTAAAGAAAGAGCTGAAAACAATATGATCTTAAGAGGCCAGTTCAAGGCTAGGAATCAACCTGCATGCCAAGTGGCATCATGTCAGCACAGTCAGAGTGTTCCCTGGAACCACATCAGATTATCTGATCTCTAGCAAGCACCATATTCTAATGGCATAAGCACAAGTCAGCTTACTGAAAACAAAAGGACAAGGAAAGCCATCTCAGTAAGAACAAAGGCATGGAAAAGGTATATGGAAAAAATGTTGTTCACTAATAATCAGGAAGATGTAAATCAAGAAAACAATGAGGTATCATCTCACACCACAGAGACTGACACACATCCAAAAGCACACAAATGCGGGGAGAAAGGGACTCTGCTGTGGGAATGCTGACTGATTCAGCCTTTTGGAAAACAATATGGACAACCTTCAAAAAACTAGAAATTGAGTTCCCATTGGAGCCAGCAATACCACTCCTGGGAATATACCCTGGGGGCAGGCAAACACAAGCCGAAACACCATCTGCACTTTTATGTTCATTGCAGCACTATTCACAATAGCCAGAATCTGGAAACAACCTGAGTGCCTAAGAACAGATGACTGGATAAAGAATTGTGGTACATGTACACAATGGAATACTATGCAGCTGTTAGGTAAAATGAAGTCATGAAATTTGCCTATAAATGGACGAACAAGGAGAAAGGGTATAACATTTAGAGAAGTCAAAAGAAAAGAATAGATATAAAATTACTACACTCATTTATGGAATATAAAAAAAATAGTATGAGACTAATATCCAAGGCCAGGGAAAATAGAGGCCAGGAAGACTTGTTAATGGTTGAAATCTACCACAAGTGTATGGAGGGTGGAACGTAGGTGAGATAGAGAAGGGACCAGTTTGCCAATAATAGTTGTACATGATGAAACTAGACTAGAACTGAGTATTGAAAAGTAGGTAAAGGACAATGCAAAAAAAGCAAGAGATTTAAAAAAAAAAGGCATGGACATTCCTACAAAGACTAGAAATTGAGCTCCATCTGACCAAGCCATACCACTCCTGGGAATATATCCTGGGAAGCCAAAAATGCACAGTGGAAACACCATCCACACTTTTATTTTCATAGCAGCACTATTCACAATAGCCAGAATCTGGAAACAACCAGAGTGCCTGAGAACAGACGATTGGATAAAGGATCTTTGGCACATCTACACAATGGAATACTATGCAGCTGTTAGAAAAAAATGAAGTTACGAAATGTGCCTATAAATGGATGGACATGGAGAGGATCATGTTGAGTGAAATTAGCCAGAAGGAAAAAGACAGATACAGAATGACTGCATTTATTTGCATGACATAAATATATATAAGGTATCAGATATGGCATCACATATGTATATGTGCATACATATATGATGCCATATATATATATACAGTGTATATGTATATATACATATACACATGTATATATCATATATATACATGTATATGTATATACACACACATACATATATGATGCCATATATGATACCTATATATATATTTATGTCATGCAAATAAATGCAGTCATTCTGTATCTGTCTTTTCATATACATATATATGTATATATATATATATATACACATACATATATGATACCAATATCCAAGGTCAGGCAAAACATGGATCAGGAGACCTTGTCAAGGTGGAAATTACCACAAACGTGAGTCAGAGGTTAGGTAAGACAGAGAAGGGAACAGTGTACTAATAATTGTCGATAGTGCTAACACCGATCTAGAACTGAGCATTAAATACAGGCAAAAAGATACAAATAATAACCTCTAAGTGTATGTATAACAATACACAATATGTAAGAGAAGGAACAAAGAAGGAGAGAGAGAGAAAGAGAAAGAGAAAGAGAGAAAAGAGATAAGAGCCTGCCATAGAGGCAAGCTGGGGGGAGCGGGGAGGAATTAGGGTTATTGGTGGTGGGAAATGGGGCACTGGTAGAGGGATGGGTGCTGGAACACTGTATGGCCAAACCCAAACATGATCATCTTTGTAACTGTATATCTCACGATGATATAATATTTTTAAAAGGCATGAAGGGAGATGAGTATGACTCCAGTGTGCACAATAAAGCCATTTCCAATTATTTGTTCCAAGGCATCAATTTCAAAAGATCACGTGACCGCTCACCTACAAGATGGTGAGACATTTTGTCAAGACCCTGAATGAAAGATTTGAGGTTCTTTGTATTCCTGGAAGCAACCAGATGCCATTGGGATACACTGGCATGTGATAGGGTCAAATGAAAATATTGTGGAGCCCACTGAGAGCAAATCGGCGAATAATGGGATATCAAGTGATCAAGTGAATTATTTGTTAAAATTATTTAATAACTCCTATGATTTGATTCATCAGTCCCTAAAAAGCTCATCTGCAAAAATGCCCATAGACACTGGCTATCTTTTGCAATCAGTACTAATTCCTTTAACAAAGGTCAGTGCTATTAATGTCACTGCAAAGATTCCCCTCTAAGGAGTTATTCTGACAAAGTTGAACTCCTCTTTCCTGGTGGATAATCTTCCTAACATAGATTCCCAAGAATGGGAAGCCAGGACCGCTTTAAGACACCTGTCAAGGTAAACTCCACTTGGAGAGAGCAACAGGGAAAGAACATTCCTTTAACAATTTCATCAGTTTAGATTTCTAGGGGTCAGCGAGACAATTGCATCCCAGGTAAGGAGCGTACATGCATGCGGCACACCTGGGTTTAGTCAAACAAGTTACCCACATGATCCGAGCACTAAAGAGCATTGTTGGGTGTGTGTGTCCAAAACTAAAGAATTTTTTATTTCTCAAATGAACAAGGTGGAGAAAAGAGTAGAAGAGCACAAAAGAGGGGAAGAAAAGTTCAGATGATATAAGCCTCTGTACAAGATCCAGAATTAGGGAAAGACAAGATATACATATAAACCAAAGCAAGAACGTTAACAAAATTAAATATTATTTTTTTATTTTTTTACTTTTACAATTACAAAGATATACAATTAAAAGTTCATATTTAAGTTTGGTCACACTAGTGTTCCAGCACCCATTCCGCCACCAGTGCCCATCTCCCACCACCAACGTCCCGGTTCCCTCCCCCTCCCCAGCCCTCCTCCATGGCAGGTTCTTTATTTCTTTCCCTTTCTCTCTCTTTCTCTTTTCCTTCCTCCCAGACTATGGATTACGGAACATACATTCAAGGGTTGTCATGTGTATCTTTTTTACTCTATTTAATGCTCAGTTTCTAGGTTGGCATTAGTACTCTTCACAATTGTTAGCACACTGTTCCATTTTCTGTCTTACCTAGCCTCTGACTCCCACGTTTGTGATAATTTCCACCTTTGCAAGACCTCCTGATATATTTTCACTTGACCTTGGATATTGGTATCATAATATGTACCTCTATATTTATGTTATGCAGATAAATGCAGTCATTCTGTATCTGTCTCTCTATCTGGCTAATTTCGCTCAACATAATCTTCTCCATGTCCATCCATTTGTAAGCCAAATTTATAACTTCAATTTTCCTAACAGCTGCATAGTATTCCATTGTGTAGATGTACCAAAGCTTCTTTATCCAGTCATCGATTTTCGAGCACTCTGGTTGCTTCCAGATTCTGGCTATTGTGAAATAATGCTGCTATGAACATAAAAGTAG